>CAKMUF010000168.1:1959-22708 GCA_928718305.1 Tetramorium bicarinatum | reverse complement strand
TAAAAGGCAACTCGCGATTTGCGACTATTGTAGAAGACCTTTTAGACTTGTGGAATTTGTGTGTCACAGCCCTAATCCTCTATCAGACGACGGATTCAGATTAAGGTTCGATTGAAATTTGACTAATCAGAACAAAGTTCGCAGAATTACTGCACATTAACTTTGTTCTGATTGGTTAAATTCCAATATAATCTCAATATCAATCTGTAGTCTAGTACAGTTTTAGATTTCAGTCAACGCACAAGAAAAATCATAACGTAAGCTGCGTAATCTACGTTAAGATTTCCTTTGTGCGTTGATTAAAGTTTAAAATGACGTACGTATATAAGTCTAAGATCAGTACTTAACGTAAGGGCCACACATGTACATTTCCGTAACAATAATCATAAGAAATTGAGCAACACGATTAGTCGATTCGGCCGGTTACTGTTAGGCCGGCTTCACACCTTAGCAGAAAAGCAGAAGCCCAATCAGAACTCTCACTCATAGTAAGCAGTAGTGTAGTGGTATATACCAACACATACTGTCTACTATGAGTGAGAGTTCTGATTGGATTTCTGCTTTTCTGCCAAAGTGTGAAGCCGGCCTGAGAGTTCTGATTGGACTTCTGCTTTTCTGCTTCTGCTTTTCTGCCAAGGTGTGAAGCCGACCTTATAGATGACCGGAATGAATAATTTGATTGATCGATGTCTTACGATTATGGTTACGGAAATATACGTGTGAGGGCTACCGCACAAGTTCTTCTATAAAATTACGTTACATTAAGAACTGATTTTAAACTTAGATACGTACGTAAACTTAAGCCAATCACACATACATTTCCGTAACCATAATCGTAAGAAATTGAGCAACAGGATTGGTCAATTCGACCAGTTACAAACAGCCGAATTGTATAATATAATTGGTTGAAATTTTACGATTACGGTTACGGAAATGTATGTGTGACTACGTTTACACGGCACCGTTAATCGGGTTTTATGACATCGGGTAGTTGTCAGGTAGACCAATCATAACCATTTTTCAGAAGAATGAGATATCTGTGATTGGTCTGCCTTACAACTACGAATGTTACTAAACCCGATTAAGGTGCCGTGTAAACGTAGTCTGTGATAGCCTTTAGGCTTCAGTCGAAGCATAAGGAAAATCGTAACGTAAGCTGCGTAGTCTACGTTAAAGGCCGCGACACAAACTTTTGTATAACGCATAATACATAACGCATAAGGAAATTAACCAATCAGTGTTCTTTATTTCCTACCTGGAGAGAGAAATGGAGAACTTTGATTGGTTGATCTCCTTATGCGTTATGTATTATGCGTTATGCAAAAGTCTGTGCTCCCCGCTTAAGACTACGTTTTCTACGTATTCTACGTTTTTCTTTGTGCGTTGATTGAAGTTTAAGATTATATATGTATATGCTTTACGAAAGAGCTTGTGCAGTAGCCTTGAAGGATCGTCTACAATGGCCGTAGCAGTAAGCAAATTGACCAATGACAGTCAAGAATTTGTAAGAAAACTTGATTGTGATTGGTCGATTTGCTTACGAACTTACTACTACGCTCATTGTAGACGACGCTTCATGGCCTTAATGCTTTACGGAAAATTAATGCTTACGGTTGCGCGGTAGCTCTTAAGACCATCACACGTACATTTTCAAACCGTAATCATAAGATATCGACCAATTATTCAATTCGGCCGTCCGTAAAGCCTGTATCAAGACTACGAATTGAAATTGAGATTAGATTGGAATTTCACCAATCAAAAAAATTACTTCATATTAGCTTTGTTCTGATTGGCTGAATTCCAATTCAATCTCAATTTCAATTTGTAGTCTGATACAGACTTAACCGTAACCGGCCGAATCGACCAATTGTGTTGCACACTTTCTTACGATTACGGTTATGGAAATGTACGTGATGGGCTTAAGGATACTATTACATTGATATTGATTGCGGGATAGAAATTTCTAGAAATTCGAGAAATTTTCTATTCCATAGCTAATCGCTACATCCGACAATGTCGTTGTCGGATGTATGTAATATACTAAGGGCCTAAGGGCTTAAGCACATAACATGGTGTAAGGGTGCATCCCGATGGATAAAGAAATAGCGGAACGGAACAATAACGGAAAAAAGACATGGTGGGAGATCAATCAATCAGAGTAATTCCGTTTTAATTCCGTTCCGTATTTTAGTGACTGGATTCCCCATGGCAAACATTTTAACGGAACGGAACAAAAACGGAATCATTCTGATTGGTTAGCTCTCTAAATTATGAAAGGATTGACCAATCACATCTTCCGATTCCGTTGTGTATAACCACGGATTGGTCACAATTTTACGGTTTTGGCATAAATTAACAGTTTACGGCCTTTATAAATCCACCTTTATGTGCTAAAGGCTATAACACACGATTTCCGTAAGAGGTAACAGTATGATTCAACCAATCGCGTTGATCAATTCTTATTGTTATGGTTACGTACGGTTGAATTAAGCAATTCGATTGCTTAAATTGGTTGAATCTTACTGTTACCTCTTACGGAAATTCGTGTGTTATAGCCTTAAAGACCTAAGCCTTTAGACATTAAAAAGTATTCGACCAATCACATTATTGTGCGTTACTTTAAAACAAAGACTTAGATCATAAAACATGTCTTAAAATAAGTTAGCCATTCTGCTTAGGTCCTATGTCTAAAGTCTTATGAATACAGATAGCAACTTTAAGCTTAGTGCACACGTGCTTTTTTATCTACTGGATTGCTTGCTCGCGCCTATGCTATGCGTTCATTGATATATTTCTGAAGAAATTGAAAATACGAAAAGTGAGCAACATTGAGTACTGGTACACGGCACCATTAATAACATCCGTAATTGTTAGGCAGACCAATCGTAAATATTCCTCAGAAGAATGGAATAGCTGTGATTGGCCGGCCTAAGAACTACCGATGTTATGAAACCCAATTAATAGAGTTGTGTACCAACATTCAGTGACTACGTTTACACGGCACTGTTAAAGGGGGTTTAATAAAATCCGTGTTGTCAGGCAGACCAATCACAAGAATGGACCAATCGTCCATTCTTCTGAAAAAAGATTACGATTGGTTTGCCTGACAACTACCGAAATTATAAAATCCGATTAACGATACCGTGTAAATGTAGTCATTGTCTCTACTAATGGGTGTATAATTTTAGGATTAATGGTATACACCAATCAGTACTGCTCCCTTTTCATATTTTCACTTCTTCAAAAATACATAATCGACCTCCTGATTGTCACTTATGATTGTAACCAATAAAAACCAATCAGAACGCGTAGTATAGGCGCGAACAAGCAATTCAGCAGGCAAAAAAAGCACAAAAAAGCATCATGTATTCCAGCCTTAAGACTTTAGACACAAAGGTCAGTCTACATTAGTCGCAAGCGATCTGCGACAACCAATGAGTGTCGAACTTTGAACACAAAAGCAACATTCATTGGTTGTCGCAAGTTACTTGCGACTAATGTAGAATGATCTTAATGTGTCGTCTATAATGATTCGTAGTCATAAGGTCGTATGCAAATCAATCAATGACAGTCAAGAATTCATAAGAAAACTTGATTGTGATTGGTCGATTTGCTTACAACTATGACTCATTGTAGATGACGCTTAAGCCGGTTCTACAATCAGTCGTATGTCGCTGTCGGATGTTGTATTGTAAGTTTGCAACCAATTACAATCAAAATATTCTCATGAAACTTGACTATGATTGGTTGCAACCTTACGATACGACATCCGAGCGACATACGACTGATTGTAGAACCGGTCTTAAGCATCGTCTACAATGAACGTAGTAGTAAGTTCGTAAGCAAATCGACCAATCACAATCAAGTTTTCTTACAAATTCTTGATTGTCATTGGTCAATTTGCTTACGACCTTACGACTACAACTCATTGTAGACGACGCTTTAAAGGTACATCTACATCTATCGTAATCGTAAAGTCGTAAGCAAATCAACCAATTATAATTAAGTTTAATAAAAAAACTTAACTATAATTGATTGATTTGCTTACGACCTTACGATTGCGATAGATGTAGTTGTCAGATGGGGTCATTAATGCCTGGACATCATAAAGTTGACGGGTTTTGGAACACATCCGAAACGCGTGCGATTTCTAAGCATTCGTGAATCATGAGTCATGATACACTTTTTTCTTCTTTAATTTATTGGCTCCTGGTCTTATAAAACTCAATCCGGCCAAGTTATAATACACGAATGCTTAGAAATTGCACGCGTTTCGGATGTGTTCCAAAACCCGTTTAGCTTACGATGTCCAGACATTAATGACCCCGTCTGTACCTTAAGGCTGATATTATATGCGCCTGACAATGACATTGCAGACGTAGGCTGCGATTGGCTGCGGGATAGTAAATATCTAGAGACTCGTGAAATTTTCTATTTTGCAGCCAATCACTAAGTCCGATAATGTCATTGTCGAATGTATGTAATACCAGCCTAAGACAGTATTGTGCGTTACTTTAAAACAAGAGACCGCGACACTGATTTTTGCATAACGCATAATATTGTTGCGAGCTGCGGCCTCCCGGTATACTCTCCGGCCGCGCGAGTCTGAATCGTGAAGTTCGCGAGATCCGAACTTGCGGACGAAGAGCCACGGTTGCTAGGGCGCTTGTTGTAAAACAAACCGCCTGTCAGATCTACGCTGGACTCCTCTCGTGGAGGACGCGTCTCGGCCTTTGTACCCGTTTCTTTAATAAAGTTGGCGTTGTTCTGTAAAAACGGTCTCTATCCTTTCTTCCGCGCGAGTCGCGGATGTTGTGTGTGAGTGAGTGTCCTCGCACACGAAGTTGCGAGTCGTAGCGCCGACGTGGATCGTCGGCGGAGGTGCAACAATATGTAACGCATAAGAATATCAACCAATTTGAGTCCTACATTTCTCTCTGCGAGGTGAAAATAAAGAACTCCGATTAGTTTATTTCCTTATGTGTTATGTATTATGCCTTATGCAAAAATATGTGCTGCGGTCTTAATTATGCGTTATGCAAAAGTCTGTATAGCGGCCTTATAAGAATGCATTGAGATTAGTTACAATCTTACGGCTATCGCACACAAAATTTGCATAGCTGCATATGCATAGCACAAGACTGTCTGAACCAATGAACGTCAAGCATAAAGTCGCCATATTGATTTATGCTTAATGCTCATTGAAGGCCATCACACGTACATTTCCGCAACCGTAATCGTAAGAAATTGAGCAACACGATTGGTCGATTCGGCCGGGTACGGTTACGGACGACCAGATTGAATAATGTAATTGGTTAAAATCTTACGATTACGGTTACGGAAATGTACGTGTGATGGCCTTGATCCAGACAATTTTATGCTATGCATTTGCGGCTATGCAATTTTGTATGCTATAGCCCTTACGATTACGACTGATTGTGGAACCGGCCTAGGCTGGTTCTACAATACTTCGTATGACGGAGTCAGATGTCGCATCGTAAGACCGTAACCAATTACAATCAAAGCTTTCTCATGAGGCTTGACTATGATTGGTTGCAACGTTACCATACGACATCCGACTTTGTAGTACACTGCACGTCAATGATTCGCTGATTCTTGCAGTAGTCTTAATTTATCGATTTCTGATTTATCCGCAGGATCGATGAACGCATATGCACTTATTCGGGAAGGCGCATGTCGAAAGGACATTTTAGCAGTAATTTAAAATAATAAATAACTCTATAACCTTATTATTCTACATTACTGCTAAAATGACATCCTTTCAATGGGCGACTTTCCGAAGTACATGCGCGTTTATCTGATCGATCCTGCGGGTAAATCAGATCGATAAATCAAAACTATTACAAGACCCAGTGAATCATTGGTTGCGTTCAGCAGAACAAACCGCTTAGTAAGCGCTTTGTGATTCTTTAAAATAATTGGCTCTTACCTTTGGTTTTTCTTTGGATCTAAGTGTAGAAACCAATCGTATTAAAGAATCACAAAGCGCTTACTAAGCGGTTTGTTCTGCTGAACGCAGCCATTAGAGCCTAAGCACAAGCATTGGCGTAACCATTTACGACGGAATCATGAGTCGGAGACGTAGAGCAACGCACAATAATTTGATGTAACGCAGTTTACGACTTCACGGTTCACATCAAATCATTGTGCGTTGCTCTACGTCTCCGATTCACGACTCACGATTCCATCGTAAATGGTTACGCCAATGCTTGTGCTTAGGCATAGACATAGTATACTAGACTGCGTGTTTTGCTTTACAAGCAGTGTCCCCAGATTAGAAAGAGACATGTTTTGTGCCTCAAACCTCTCTTTATCACTCAACACCTATTTCGCCAACAACCACTTGCCTTTCCCCCATCACATTTTTAAATAAAAATAAAATAGGATTTCAACAGCACCTATTTCTTTTTATTTTGGGGACATGTTCTCACAATGGGAAAGATAGGAAACGCGCAGTCTAGTACATTATGTCTATGTGCTTAGGTCCATACAATCAAATTCTCATGAGGCTTGAGTATGATTTATATCAATCAATATGATTATAAAAATATGGAATATAATATAATAAATTTAATCATGTTTGGAGATAGATAATATTAAAATATCTTAATTAATATATAAAAAGTAATTGATTTAGTAATAAATAAATATATAGGAAATACACTTTAACATATTTCTTCGAGGAATCGAATATGTACACTCGCGAACAGAAATGCCTTTACACATCCAGATGGCCGCGTCCAGTTTATCTCTTTCTTTCCAATGTGGAAGGCAATAGAAGGAAAAAGATAACCTTTGAGCGCGCCAACTTGATGTGTAAAGGCATTTCTGTCCGCGAGTGTACATATATAGACCGAGCACGTGTTCAAGTTCTATAATTAGTCAGCAGGAGTAAAGATGGCATGCACATCTTTTATTATACACTTATAAAGGAATATTAATGTATATTATTATAAATAAGATTATTACAGATACAAATAGAATGTAACAATTTTACGGGAAATAAATGTAGTACATATGATATTTTATTTGATTTCAAAAACATAAAATAAAGTAGTTTTATATAAAACTATATAGATTTGTATACAAAATCTACAGATAATAATCTTATAAATATAATAATCTACTAAAACATGTTTGTTTTTTACCTTTAAATGAACATTTATATATATTGAACATAATCTCAATCACTTTGAAATAAAAATCATAAATATAAAGAAAATGTAATGTTTTTACCAAAATAGAATATATAAATGTATATAACTCTAAATAAATCACTTATATATTACTATGTTGTCAGTATGCATGTATGCATTTAAGAACGCTTAATTTTGCCCGATATATAATTGTGAATCCATGTTTTAATTTGAGCAATAGATCGATTGGCCAAACACTTATTTTTTTCTTTTATATGCAAAATTTTTTTGTTAGATGGTAACTGTAAAGTGGTAATTTCCTTTTGAAATTCTTTGAATATTGTATCACGTTCTTCTTCCGTCCAACGTTTTCTTTTAGTTACACCAAATGGAGATGCTAAAATAAATCAAGCATAAAAATTAAAATTATTACTCCTTACTCGATAATTTGGAAAATAAATAAAAATCAAATAAAAAAAAAAATATATAAATAAGTGGAAATGAAAATTAAAGTTAAGTAAACTATTGTTTTTCTTATACTAAATATCATTAACACGCATATTTAAAAATATTCTATTAAAATGTATTAGGTTGAGATTTCATACATCCGACAATGACATTGTCGGACATAGGCAATTGGCTGCGGGATAAAAACTTTCTCGAAACTCTAGAAACTTTCTATCTCGTAGCTAATCGCTACATCCGACAATGTCGTTGTCGGATGTATAAAATCTCAGCCTTATATATTACGTTTTAATAATATGTCCTACCCCATTTTTAAAAGTCTGGTCGAATATTCCAAAAACAGAGTCCAAACAAACAAAAATATTTTACATGAATTTTACATTATTTCAAGGAGGATATTTTACGATAAATGTTTATTTTCTAGATAGTAGTATTTTCGATATTTTAAAGTACTTTAGCTTTTTAAATCACCTATTTCATTAAACTTCCGATTTTGAAATATGTATACTAATTAAATATGTATTTTTTTCTGTATAGTAAATTATGGACATATAATAATAAACTCGTTGTTAAAAAGTTAATTTAAAAAAGTTATATATTTTATATTGATATATGTTGATTTAAAATATAATTTTCTTATGATTATATCTTCATAATTTTATGCAGAATAATGAAATAAATAGATCATAAAGATCAACATAAAGAAAATGAATTTTTTTAAAAATAGTTCCAAATTGTATATCCTTTAAATAACAAATAAATATTTTCTTTATATGACACAATATTTGATGTCTTATTATTCTGAGTATAAAACTATTATGATAAAAAAATCATTCACATTGTATATCAAAATATATCGATATAAAGTATAACTTCTAAATTAACAATTTTTAAGTATAAGTTTATACTTTAAATTTATAATTTATACTTAAAAAATGCATCAATTAGTAGCTAAAAATACGAAATTTTACTGAAACAATAATCATCTTGAAATATTAGACGTATCTTTACTTTAAAAAAACGCTCATGCTAAGATGTCCTCTTCAAAGCAATATAAGGTTCATCTGAAACAATTTTGCCTGCCAAACTCAGTTTTCGAAAGATATTGAAGAGAGATTGGTTAAAATAAGAGATATATCTTATATGTTTTAACATGGCCAAGAAAAGATACAAAACATTTAAATGATAGGTTATTTGATAAATTAATTGAAATTTATAAAATAAAAATAAAAACTTACTACTGCGACGTTTTTTTGTTTTCGGAATAGAAATCTCATCGGAATCATTATCATCATTATTTTGATGCATAACTCTCCTTTTGCTTTTAGATTTTTTAGAACTTGGACATGTTTCGGAATGGCTGTCTGATTCTTCATTTGAAGTCTCTTTACTTGACGTACTATCTCTCGACTCTTGTACTATCTCTTCTATTATTAATAATGTACATATAATAATATTATGATAATTGGTAATAAATACATATAACGTAAATACGAAGACAAGAAGAATATAATATCCAATTAATTTATTTTAGAAAAATTAATGTAAATAATAATTAATGTAAATGTAGAATTTTGAAAGTAGTACATACCTGAATTATTATTACTAGACAGTTGTACATTTTCACCTAATGCTGCTTCAAGAAACTTTGTCATGCGAACAATCTCTATTGCTGGTATCGACTGTCGATAGTGGCGTTTATGAATTTTTTCGTGATGTCCCATAAAGTTTGCCAAATCATCCACTTCATTTTCAGATAAATTTAATGTAATGCATGTTGTAGCAATATGCTTGCGTAATTCAGTACCCCTTAATGCATGTGGTATCTGTGCACCACATTTTTTAGAAAAATTCCGCATAAGGCTACATGCTCTTAAATATTTGAAAGAGCGCTTATTGCTACTAGATAAGCCGAACACATATGGGTTTTTCTCAGAAACATTTGCATCTTTTCGATGCTTCAAAACTAATTCAATACACTGAACTAATTCTGTATCTAAAATCACAGGTACTGTACGTCCTAATTTCCCACGAATTAAGAATCTTACATACTTATCGGCAACCTATACAAAAATTATAGAATTATTATTTAAACTTTATATATTTTGTATATATAACAACAAAAAAATATTTAATTCATACCTGTTGTAAATTTTTTCCTAATGATTTATATAAATCTATACAAGATCGTTTTGTTACACCTTCGCGAGTATTAAAATCTTCTATTGTAACACGTTCAATCTCTCCTGCTCTTCTTCTATTGAAAACTTGTATAGATGTAAGTGTAACTTTTGCAAGTTCTAGCCATGTATTGTATATAAATTTTTTTTTAAGTTGTTTACATAATAATGTTCTTTTATTTTTTAGATATAAGTGTAGCTTTTTTATATCTTCCATAGATGGAAGTATAACTTTTTTCTGTCTTTTATGTTGTGTTATATTTTCTTCTACTATTTTGTTTATAGATATTCCATAGTCTTCTTGTACTATTTTTAAAAAATTTTCTGTGCTTTTTTGTTTTTTTATATCACTTATTTTAATGCACTCTGTTATTAATAAATTGCCAATGTGTTTTAAATATGTTCCAATATTTGACGCAACTGAGGGTATACCATATTTTTTATTAATATGATCAAAATCAGCTACTTTATTCACTGCTTTAATGCAATCATCATATATCAAAGGATCATATATGTCAAGAAACTCTGTTACATTAGAATTATACTCTTTTACTGCAATAAGAAATCGGCCTAATAATCGAAGTCTAGCACGTATCATATCTTGTTGATGTTGATGACTATACTTAATACATAATTTGTTTGCATATGTTATTAATAATTTATCGTATCTAATACATCGTGTAACGTCATCTTCCCTCAAAACTGGGAATAAAGACTTTCTTACTGTATCACTTGCACATTCATGAATTCTTCCCATCACAGCACGTCCCAAAATTTGTACATTTCTGCCTTTGGATATATTTGCACATTGTTTAAAATGATGTCTAATGTTATTTTTAGTAAACCATCCTTTACATTTTGCACAACATGTAAAATCTCGTACAGTTTTACGACTAATCTTGGCAGGCCTTCGACAAACAATTAACTCTCCTGTATTTATGGAAGGATCTGTATTAT
This sequence comes from Tetramorium bicarinatum, assembly GCA_928718305.1. Lineage (NCBI taxonomy): Eukaryota > Metazoa > Arthropoda > Insecta > Hymenoptera > Formicidae > Tetramorium > Tetramorium bicarinatum. The sequence continues at coordinate 11,949 of CAKMUF010000168.1, read as the reverse complement.
GTATAAAATTTCCTTTTCTTCGGATAGTCTCTATAATTTTTTTCCTTTCTAAATTACCTAATAATAAAAATAAATGCAAAAATTAATATATACTAGCAATAGTAAAACTTAGGTTATATTAAATGTAACAATATTATTAATATTTATTAGAACTAGGCAATAGATTTTAAAATATAATCACCTTTTGGTAATAATAAAAATTTTTTCACTTCAGGTTCCAACTTATGCACATTTTCTAAGTGCCGTGCAATCTTACTTTGAAATTTTTTGCAATAGTAGCAAAAAATTTTTTTTTTAAGTCCTTTAGGTTGAGAAAATGGAACAGACATATTGTCTTCTTTACAACCAAACGTATTTACAGAAGAAATATCTATCAGTGATTCTGAATAATTTTTATCATTATTTGTAGAAATATTGTGGATGCTTTCATGTTCTATTTCTTGTTCATATTCTACAGCTTCTATTTCAGTAGTAATTTCCGATGTTGAAGGTAGATATTCGGAAATATTTGTTGTATTCACAGAAAAACTGTTGTTAGTATTATTATCATTACAAGAAAATGTATTATTATCATTGCAACTCGTAGAAGTTTTGGATTTAGTAACATCACTCAATATATTAGAGATATTATTAGAGTTATTCCCATCATCAAAGGGAAATATGACATCATTAAGAATAACGCCTGTTAAAGAGTTATTGACACTGCCATTGTCGCAAGAAAGTATCGCATTATTATAAGAATCATCACTATTTGTAAAATTATTAATATCACTACCTATACTCTTACCATTATCACAAGAAGATGTCATATTATTAACACAATAAGTATCATTGTTAGCGTTAATAGTACTATTTACTACGTTACAATCTTTATCATTACAGGAAAATATCATGTTATCAGGATTGTTACTATTCGTGAAATTGTTGGTACTAATACCATTATCTATCGTTTCATAACTCTTGCCGTTATCACAGGAAAATGTTACGTTAAGATTCACAGACCTTATTCTATTTTGTTGATCACAGACATTAGAAAATGTTATATTATTAGAATTATTATTAGAATTAACATGTCCTGTAGAATTATTGTCGTTATTTTTATCGTTTATCGTATCATGGTTAAGTTCATTATCAAGAGAACATATCGCATTATTATCAATGCCATTATTCAAACTATTGATATTGATATGTTCATTAATACAATCCGTATTAGTAACGCACATATCTCGCTGTAATATCTTTGTAGTTACTGTAAAAAATAAGAATACATAAGGAATAATTTAATAAATCTAGTAGAAAATAGAATGCATTAAGTGTCAAGTTTAATATCATAATACTTACTTTTAGTATTGACTTGTTTTAAATTTTTCAGGACAACAAATGGAATATTTGTATTCAAGTTTTTAGCAACTGAAGAAAGATGATTTTCATTTTCTAAAAAATAGTAAAAATTTCTAGTAAAAATAGAATATTTAATTTCAATTATTTCGACACAGTTAAACAAAAATTAATGCCCTACACGGCATGTAGTATTTCAGTAATATTACAACAATATTGCTGAAATGTTACATGTCGTGTGAGGCGTTGTTGCGAAAATTTAACAAAAAAATTTTAAAAGCAGTAAAATGCAAAAGTTATACTTGATTGTATTGATGACTATTTATAATTACATACAATATGCTACCGTGCTAGAAACATTTTAGGTTACTTTTAAATAATGTTTTAATAATACAAAATAATGATACTTACTATTTTGTGCAATTACACGTAAAATACATTTTTCTCTATCATTTTTAACCGTACATTTAATGTTCAACCTCTTATATTTCTTGCTTCTTACATGATATTTATGATGATTACATAAAAATAACACGTATTGCGACATTTTTCACATGCAATGTAGCCTCCAACCGAAACGTATATAAAACAAAATAATATGATTCTTTAACGAAGTATTTCAAGATTCACTGAAAAAAAAACAGTTGAACAACGCGGTTCGACAGTAACCAACAGTTAATAGTAAGGCTGGCAACCCATAGCATGTATTTCTCACGCAACGCTTAAAGGCCGTTCTACATTAGTCACCAGCGACTTGCGACAACCAATGAGTATTGCTTTTCTGTTTAAAGTTCGACACTCATTGGTTGTCGCAAGTCGCTTGCAACTAATGTAGAACGGCCTTAATCGCGTAACTAATTACATTAAGTTTTATGTTATTTACTTCTCGAGTAAAGGCCGCGACACAGACTTTTGCATAACGCATAATACATAACGTATAAGGAAATCAATTAATTAGTAGAGTTCTTTATTTCTTCCCTGGAGAGAGAAATAATGGATTCGGATTGGTTAATTTCCTTATGCATTATGTACTATGCTTTATGCAAAAGTCTGTGTCGCGGTCTTTAATGTATTCATTGTGATGTGCGTTTATACTTGTAGTGTACACTTATGCCATATTTAATATTTTCGTGTATTCTGATAAAATAAAGATCATATTTGCCTATTATTCGCATTTATTACATTGCACGTTTTGACTGCAATGTTAGCAATTAACGCACTGCATTCACCGACATAACCTAACATAACCTGTACAGTAGTAGATATTACAGTCTACGTGTATTATGTCTTTAATTTATAGAACAGAAATAGATATCTCCTGACACTTTCAATGAGAGAAATGTACCACGATTACATTACAATCTGTCTACTGATTGCGATAAAATTTTGTGAAAGGGATCTGTCAATAGACAGATTGTAATATAATCATGGTACATTTCTCTCATTGAAAGTGTCAGGAGATATCTATTTCTGTTCTATAAATTAATGACATAATACACGTAGAATGTAATTCTTCAAATAAAATATCTACGTAGTGTCTGCGAATGCTATTTGCATAAATTAAGTGGTGTGACATGTATTTCTAAAGTGTGCATAATAATCAGATAAAGATGTATAAATGAAGGAACTTTTGAATCTATGTACTTGCAACTGAAAGAATGAAAGTTTCGATATGCATGAAACGGGCCTCTTTTTAAGCGAGATATTATTTTTAAATGTCTTCGCTATCAGAGTCCTGTGACGTGATATCGAATTGTCAGCATGAGGTTTGGCAACATACATCGAAAATATTGTAAAATATTGTAAACATTGTAAATATTTCTGCTGTCAGTATCATGTTCCATGTGTACGTACTATTTCGAAAATTGAAACAAATAACTTTGTACATTTTTTATATCAAGAAAATTGTATATTAAATTTTTGTGGTATTTATGTGAAGTCAACAGCTTATTATTAAATTCAGGAATAGATAATATAGTTGATTGTTGCATTCTTTCAATGTACGCTGATTATTAAGTTTATATGATAAAATTTTGTGAAAGGGATATTTTTTGCAGGATTGATGAATTTAAATTCTTTTGGTTAATTAAAGTTTATACTATTTTATAAATATTGTTTAATTTATAAATTTGATACTTAATTATATTATGGTGTATAGAAATAAGTTAAAATAGACAATTTTTAATAATTTAATTATAATATGTAAATTATGACAGCGGTATGAATGCATAATGAATATATTATATATATTTCATTAAATATATGTACACTATACAAACAATAGCAGTTTTTAAGTCCTCTTCTATTATAATGTACTATTTGCACAAGGTTTTTAGTTGTATAATATTTTTAATGCAAATTTCTTCTCAAATTGTGCACATAATAGTAAGTTTTTTTAAAAGCTGTAATGTTTTATCATAACATAATGTTGTTCATGACTGAAATAGTTAATTGTGCAAATAATTTTTAATATAGAAGAATCATTACTTATATTAATCTTTTTAATTAGTGTAATAATACAAAATTATAATATAGTTATTTTGTAACATTATTTTTAGAAATTAGGAAAGTTGTTGATTTTTAAAATTAATTTTGAAAGTGTGCAATATGTGTTTATTGCTATGCAATGAGAAGTTTGTATAGAATGAAGCAATATCAATAATAATATCAATGAAAATGAATGCAATCTAAAAATATGCGTATTATATTGAAATTGTGACAGTATAATTCATGTAATCAAATTATAATTGTTACTAATGTTTTATATCTCTAATATTGCTATTATAGGACTATGCTAATCATAAAATTCTCTAATTATTGACTAATGAATAGGAAAAAATAAAGTTTATTTTGTGATTATAATCAATCAAGTAATAATCTATGATTAAATCCATATGTAGTATATATATATATATTGTATATGAAGTAGTAGTAGTCTTAAATTAAACCCAGCATATTGCATAGCTTATACTTATTGTAAGTATTAACTAGCATATAGATCCAAATTATTTATAAAATTTAAATTCTTAAGATGACATTAATATTCAACTATTTTGTATTATTAAAACAAATTCACAAATTAGAACAAATGTTCGAACAAAACAATTTATGCAAATTTTGATTTAGTCAAATTCGAGGACGGTATTCTCACGGACAGACATATTGTGTATGAAGTGATATGTATAAAATATTAAAAATATATTATTTTCATTCATTTATTCAAAGTTGTCGGGAGTAAAAATATAATTAAGTACCTAACATTTGAGATTTCGAAAAATATGTCATATATAACAATGCGTGTTGTATAAGTTACGAATTTATTTAATAGTAATATTGTAACATACATGTATATAAGCTTGTACTTTAATACAGAAAAGAGTATTTTTGAATATGTCAGCTAAAATAAAGACATCTTTCAGAACTTAAATGTTTTACTTTATTTACCTTTTAGTATATTAAATAAAAAAGATGTATAAAAAGATTATATTCTCATTAAAACAATCACTAAAAATCCCTATTTGGAAATATATATCATGATTTATAATATAATATGTATTAAAATCGGTACATATTTTCTCAATATATCCTGAAAAATCCCTTTATACAAAAAAATTTATATACATATATAAATAACATTTATTAAGAGGTACATTCCAGGACAACTCTTTTTACCCGTAAGAAGTTAGTCCCCCACTTTTAGAATTTCATAATTCTAAAAATTGTGCTGAATTGTGTTAGGTTGTGCTAATATTGGACCAAAGCATTATTTCTAAAAAATAACAACAAAAAGTTATGAAAAAAACTATTGCATAGAAAAATATATAAAATTAACATTCCCATTCGTATCGGTTATACAAATGGCATGAAACTATATATCTGAGTTGTTCTAACCGAGCACAAGTCAGCACAACATTCGGTTTCGCCAGGACAATAACATCAAGGGTACTTTACTCTTGAACGTGGCCCTTCGCGTACCGATTTTATGTCCATAATTCGACCTTCTAATAAACCAATTAAGCTAATATCGCATATTTGAGTTGTGCTAGCCGAGCACAAGTCAGCAGAACATTCAGTTTCGTCAGTCCAACGATATCAAGGCTACTTTATTCTTGAACGTAGCTCTTCGCGCACTGATTTTATATCCACAATTCGAGTTTTTAATGAAACGATGAAGCGAATATCGCATATCTGAGTTGCGCTAGCCGAGCACAAGTCAGCACAATGATATCAAGGGTACTTTACTCTTGAACGTAGCCCGTCGAGCACCGAATCTATGTCCATAATTCGAGCTTCTGATGAATCGATGAAGCTAATGTCGCATAAGCTAATGTCGCATAAGTCAAAACAACATTTGATTTCGCCAGCATAATGATATCAAGAGTGCTTTACTCTTGACTTCAAGAGTAAAATACCCTTGATATCGTTGTGATGGCGAAACCGAATATTGTGCTAACTTGTGCTCGGCTAGCACAACTCAAATATGCGACATTAGCTTCATCGGTTCATCAGAAGCTTGAATTATGGACATAGAATCGTTGCGCGAAGGGCCACGTTCAAGAGTAAACTACCCTTGATATCGTTGTGCTGGCGAAACCGAATATTGTACTGACTATTGTGCTCGGTTAGAATAAGTCAGATATAGTTTCATGTTATATGACCGGTACGAATAGAAATGTTAATTTTATATATTTTTCTATAAAAAAATGATTTTTCTAAAAAAAAATGATTTTTTGTCATAACTTTTTTGTTGTTATTTTTTAGAAATAATACTTTGACACAATGTTAGCACAACCTAGCACAATCCAGCGCAATTAAGAAAATTGAAAAAATCAAAAAGTGGGATGCTACCCTAAAAAATCCTTATTTTATTTTTGAGCGCATTTTTTATATAATGATTTTAAAATTCAAGCACAATGTAGTACAAACCTAATACAATTCAACACAATTTTCAAAATTATTAATTTCTACAAGTGGGAGGCTAACTTATTACAAGTACTCTTTTTTCATGTCCAAAGCTGTTTTCAGGACGTCCTGAAAATATGTATTGAAATCGATACATACTTTCTCAATACTTTTGTACAAAGGAAGTTTTCAGGACGTCCTGAAAAATCCCTTTGTACAAAAAAATTTATATATATAAATAACATTTATTAAGAGGTACAATCCAGGACAACACTTTTTTATGTCCAAAGGCTGTTTTCAGGACGTCCTGAAAACTGCCTTTAGGTATATAAATTTAATCAGGACAGTCCTGAAAAGCAACAAAAGTCCTGAAAGCTGTCAATTTATTCAACAAAATGTCCTGAAAACTGCCTGAGGACATACATATATATATATATATATATATATATATATATATACAGGGTGTCCCACAATGAATGGCCAACCCGTCAATGGTACATAATTTGCATCACACTGAACAGAAAAATCTTATACTATTTTACGAATGGCGCAATAATTAATCGAGTTATTAATTGTTAAAAATCGGAAGAAGGGACAGCGCAGTGCGGGAGACGTGGGCGGGGGCTCGCTGCTCCTGCTGCCATTGCCGCTCTCGCGTCTCCCGCACCGCGCTGTCTATCCCTTCTTCCGATTTTTAACAATTAATAATTCGATTAATATTGCGCCATTCGTAAAATGGTATAAGACTTTTCTGTTCAGTGTGATGCAAACTATGTACCATTGACGGGTTGGCCATTCATTGTGGGACACCCTGTATATATATATATATATATATATATATATATATATATATATATATATATATACAGGGTGTCCGAAAAATCGCCTACTCCACTTTGGGAGGTGATTCGGGACCCAAAAACAAGCAAAAAAGTTCATACAAACATAGGTCCGGAAATGAGCCGTTTCCGAGTTATAGCCACTTTTATGTTGAAAAATCGTAATTTAGAATCCGCTTGGCATCCCTCTTTTTTAATTATTTCTTAAATTAAAAATTTTTATTTTTTATTTTTATTTAATTTTTAATTTTCAATTTTTATTTTTTAATTAAAAAAAAAGTTTTTAATTATAATTTTTTTATTTTTTTCAATTTTTCAATATTTGTTAATACTGTTACGCCTCGGTCGTCGTCCGGCGACGACGTAGAGACTCGCGCTTCGAAGCGAGGGTTCACTCTCGCACTCGCACTCTCAGTCACACGCGGCGCGCGCGGAAAGGAAAGAAACACCGTTTAAAAGTGAACACCAACTTTATTAGTAGAAATCGTTTACAATAGTCGAAGCGTGTCCTCCGCGAGAGGAGGCCAGCGAAAATCAGACAGGCAGCTTGTCAATCAACAAGTGCCCCAGCAACCGTTGCTCGATGTCCGCGTCGGAACTCGCGAACTTCATGGCCCGGTCGATCGATGCTCCGATCGACCTGTCGTCTGACTCGCGCGGCCGGGGAGTATACCGGGCGGCCGCAGCGCGCAACACTGCCCTCCCTCTTCCAGATTGTCGTCCTGACAATCAAGGAGGCAGTTTGCGGCTATCATCCATCTGGAACTGCAATCCCACGATGCCTTCCTGCCCTCCCCGAAGCGAAGCTCTCGGGTTACCGGGCTGCACCGTTATCAGGGAAGTCCAGCCTGAACTGCCACCCGTGCTCCTCTTCCGTCTTGAGTCTTGAGCACTTGGCTCTTCCTGACTTGTGGCCTTCTGACTTCTTTCTTCAGGCAAGGGGAGGGGGAAGATGTAACAAACCGTGGACCCTTCGTCCTAAGGACTCCCCAAGCCTCCGCCTTGGCATTTGCCCACAGTCCGCACGGAAAACCACGGTTCAAAAAAACGTGGGAAAGGCGGTCTTCTTAAAAAAAAAGGTCTTTCTTGTGGGAGGAGAAGGGCTTGTCTAACAGAACTTTCGCCAAAAAAATTGGAGTCGATCGTCATCCACCGCCGCCTCTGAAATTCCGGGTTCTCCTCCACAGGAAACTGAAAAACAAATTTAAACGCGTAAACACTGAAAACATTGAAAAATTAAAATTATTTTCCTTTCCCTCCCACGCAAGCTGACCTCTCCCCGCCGAGGTCAATTAATCCGCGTTCCCCTCCTTATTTGGACACTCATTTCGAAAGTGTCCTTGTTCCCGGCATAACCAGCATTCTTTTGGTTTTAACTTATTAAATCTCTTCTTCTCTCCTACTTCTGCGTCCCCTTTCCGTTCCCCCGCGAAAGATTTGCTTTTCTCGAGCGTTCCCTCGTTTTCGCAGGAAAATTTCCCGCTTCTCGTAGAGCTTTCGCCCTGAATGACCTTTATCGCTTTCGCTCTTTCCACCGCGATTTTCAACGAATTTATTCCTTCTGATTGAAGAGTTCTTTTTACAAACCCTTCCGTTAAGGCTGACACGAACTGTGAACAGGCAATCTTTTCCCGTTCGGCGTATGAGCATTCGGGATAGGCCAAGCGGGAGAGCCTTTCCAAATCGGAGCCCAGCGCAGCGTATTCTTCCCCGAATTTTTGTTTACGGTTAGTAAACAACGTATAATAATTCTGAGAGAGATCCCCCTCTCCGAAACGCAACTCGAGTTTTGCAATGAGCTCCGCGAAACTTAGATCATTTAAATTTTCTACCGTCTCGAGGACGGCGCGAGCCTTCCCTCTAAGACACGCGGCCAACGCGACGGTCTTCGATGCGTCATCCCAACGATTAGCATTAGCTATTAAATTAAATTGGGAAAGGAACTCTCCTAATGAGACGGAACCGTCATAATTGTCCGGCTTGAGCTTGTAGCCTAAGGCGTTTCCTGACTTCCCCGTGCCGTGCGCCCGTCCGAACACACTCCCGATTTCTCTTATTCCGCGCGCCGGTCCAAACGCACTCCCGACATCTCCCGTACCATGCGCCTGTCCGAACGTGAAAACCGCGTCACGCACATTATTCCCTGACAAAATATTATCTTCCCCCGTCTCGCGCGCCCGTCCGAACGCGGAAACTGCACCGCGCGCACTATTTCCGGGAGAAATATTATTGGAAGAACTTATCTGGGCTTGCAGTCGCAGAAGTTCGACATCCCGAGAGCGTAGAGACTCCTCGAAGCGTTCTCTCATGCGCTCGCGCTCCTCGCGCATCTCCTTCAGCTCGTTCATAAGAGAGCGCAGAGCCGTCTCCTGAGTACACTCTGATGTCCCCGCGTGCTGCTCTGTCACCTCTGCGGGTTGCTCCGACATGCTAGCGCGCCTCCGCTTGGCGGACGCTCGTGTTCTTCCCTCAGGCGCTGACGATGTCGACATGACACAGCTCCGTTCGTCCGGCGATCCCGGACGAGCCCCCAAAATGTTACGCCTCGGTCGTCGTCCGGCGACGACGTAGAGACTCGCGCTTCGAAGCGAGGGTTCACTCTCGCACTCGCACTCTCAGTCACACGCGGCGCGCGCGGAAAGGAAAGAGACACCATTTAAAAGTGAACACCAACTTTATTAGTAGAAATCGTTTACAATAGTCGAAGCGTGTCCTCCGCGAGAGGAGGCCAGCGAAAATCAGACAGGCAGCTTGTCAATCAACAAGTGCCCCAGCAACCGTTGCTCGATGTCCGCGTCGGAACTCGCGAACTTCATGGCCCGGTCGATCGATGCTCCGATCGACCTGTCGTCTGACTCGCGCGGCCGGGGAGTATACCGGGCGGCCGCAGCGCGCAACAATACGATTACAT
>CAKMUF010000165.1:0-10000 GCA_928718305.1 Tetramorium bicarinatum | reverse complement strand
GATGAAGGCATCGGTCGTCGAACGATTCAATCGCACGCTAAAGAATGAAATGTGGAAACTGTTTACGCTCAACGGAAACTATAAATGGATCGACGCGCTGCCGCGTCTCGTATCAGATTACAACGCGCGAAAGCATCGAACTATCGGCATGCGACCCGTCGATGTTACGCCCACGATCGCTGATAAACTCTTAACAACGGTGTACAGCGCGATAAAGATTGCTGCACCTGCAGGATTCAGATTGGGTGACCCCGTACGCGTGAGTAAATACAAGACGGTCTTTGAAAAAGGTTATACACCAAATTGGTCGACGGAGGTATTTAAAATCGTCAAAGTGCAAAAAACTAATCCCGTAACGTATATACTGGAGGATTCCAGTGGAAAACCCATCGCTGGAGGATTCTATGGACATTCTATGAACATGAGCTGCATCGCGTAGCTAATCCCGATGTGTATCTCGTTGAGAAAGTATTACGGAAAAGAGGAAATGAGGTTTATGTGAAATGGTTGGGACTCGATAAATCACACAATTCGTGGATACGTAAAGACAATGTTTTGTAAACATACATTTTATTATGTGTCTGTTGATTGCATGTCATACAAATAAAATTAATTTATAAAAATATTTACAATGGTATCTTATAATGTCCCCATGGCAGCGTTTCAGTAGAATCGGGTACAATGTATCGCTTATCATCGTACGGACTCAGAGCGATTTTCTTTTCGGCTATGGTATACACCTCGTGCAGCCTTGATCTTATACAAGTCTGTTGTCGCGTCATTTCAATCTCATCGTTGAGACACCGCGTGTAATCGTCAAACGTTATCGTTCGCGCTACCACGTTACTCTTTACACCCTTCACCTTTTTAGTGTCCCTCTTACCGTCTACCCTCAACGCATACATCTTCACTCTGAGCCCAACAAATTCAGTCATTATTGCACCATTATTTTCATCCTTCATCAAGCCCGGAACCTTTTTATTAACAAGCGGAATATTGTACATGTTATCGACAGGATAATCGCTCGTGTCGAATCTGTTAATATCACGTTTCATCGTTTCATACACACTCGCACTCAATGTGATATATAAGACTATCGGTGTCAGTGTACATTACTTTACATTTGTCGTGAAATAACGGTAGCATATACTCATGATGAAATTCGTACAAACGCGTCTTGGATATATCGAGAATACACATACCCACATAAATCGGTTTGTTAAATATCACCTCGAGTTTACGCATTTCGATAGCAACCAGATTTTCTGAAAAGACGCTTCGACTGTGAAAGTTTGGTCTCGCAATCATTGCTTCCGCACCGTATCTGCCTTCCCATTGTGTTATAAGTCGCACGTCAACATGATTACGCACGTTCTCCATGGTTTTACCAAATACCGCGTTATTCATCAATTTGTACAAATATTTCTCGAAATCATTCTTGGCGAGCGCTCTAAATTTCGTATTCAGTTCAATATAACCGCGGAGCCATGGAGACTGTGAGAATTGCAATATGCGATGAGTCTTTGTGACGCGAAGGCCGTGACGAATACATTGCTGTAGGTTACCATAATGTATGACGTAACGGTTCTTGTTGTATAACGTTGCGAGTAGCTTATCTTGCCGCTTACCGGGCGGCTTATCACGTGTCGGGCAGAAAGGTAGGTCAGTGTGCGCATCGTGAAGATGATGCGGGTACTCCAAGTCGACCTCGAGAATGTAGCCTACAGGCGAGTCTAGCGCTACGGAGGTCACATCGAAATCATTGTCAACCCATTGAAAATTAGCGTAAGGCAATGGCTGGCACATTGCCCAACCATACAAGTTGTTTACATCAAAATACATCATATACGATGATGGTTTCGATGAATCGTACAACTGCATGTACTTGTTATTGGCTTGCGCATATCTGCTGGAGCATTGACTCAGACCACCGCGTATACCACGTTCGATAAACATGACCATATCAATGTCCGTGAGCAATTCGAATTTTATACACGTATGCTTCAACATGGCATCCCACGTAAAACCGGGTAGAGTGTAATAATACGTGGGATCGAGACCGTAACTCTCGACGCATTTGTCGCGGAAATTTTCAAAAATGTCGGCTAATAGCAAGACATCCGTTTTTAGATACAAATCGCTGTACTCGCCGAGCGTTCGAATGGAGAACCGCTGCCAGACGTTGACCGCGTGCGCGTAATCGCTCTCGGATACGGTGTCGTTTGTCAAGGAACTGTAAAATGATTCGCGCGGTGGTAAACATAGGTCCTCCAATTTTTCGACACAGTCAACGTACTCGTACGGAAAGACACCTTTTCGCGTCAGTAAATCGAAATTTTCTGTAGAAAGTTTACAAAATTCCTGTCGTAAGATTTGAAGTTTATCTTTAGTGAGAAAAGATGTCAATTTGTCGAGACTGGTATTGAGAAATTTAAAGGAATCGATGAACCGTAATTTCATATAAGATTTCTGATCATTTACGTTGACAGTGACATTTTTTGTAAACGAGATATATTTTTCCTTTGTTATAGGAAGCAATTCTACGGTTCCTTCATACGCTGTAGCTATTTCCATGATGATAAAATGCGAATCGTAACCGGATAAATTGTGAAAGACCACAGGAATAAAATGCGAATCTTTGTAATTTAAATTGCAATTTGAATGCGCAGGACCTCTATACCGCCCAGTCAAATGGCAATGATCGCGTACCCGAGTATCGTCCAACGCGAACGGTTTTTCACATATGTGACAATTCTGGGCGCTATTAAATCTTTTCCATTCGTCCCGTGTTAAATCTGTCATGGGTATATTAGTGGATAAAATAGACTTTACGCTATGCGCCAAACTTTTCAGTTCCTTGGCAAACCATGCAATGCAGTTCTTATCGCGACGAAACTGATACATCGATAACGAGTCATCGTAGGAACAACGCACATAATATCCTATGCTAAATACTTCGTGACGCTGGTACGCGTACGTGGATGTTATCGAATCCTTATCCATCTTCTCCAGTGTACACTCCAGATCAGCGTAAACGACAAACGGTACTCGTTCCTTCCTGGGATAATTTTGGAATGTCAGCCACTTGTAGTCTTCGCTCGGTAATCGGATCGCACAGTCATTTATCTGCTGGCAGTCGATACTGTGAGCCTCTAATTTTTCACTGGAACTGAAGTAGTGCAAGCATCTGAAAAAAAATAATTTTTATGATAATCATTCATAAGCATAAATTGTTGCGCAATTTCATTATAAAAAAAATTTATACATACCGATCGCAAAAGTATTTTTTGTTCTTCTTCTTGCTCAATTGCGAGCTCACGAGACGGGACATATTTTTAATCCACATGAAATGCCCTATGTCGTTGTCATCTTGCATGTATAACAAATTGACATGCTTTTCCCTCTTCCGGGCGGTAAGTTGTATCGGCAGGATTTCCATATTTTCAATGTAATATACATTGATTGAGATATCGTTTGAAGATTCAAACTTTTTAATCTGATTAAGTGTCACAGGAAACTCAATATTTTGTACATTTAGTACCGTCGTGTAGTGTGGATACGACGATTCTCGTTCTGCGTGTCTTTCAACCGGATGCAGAGCAGCCACCACAGACCATGCGAAACATGCATTGTCCATAGATTGAATATTGATAATCGCTCTCTTAATTTTGATCTCCTGCGGTAACTCGATGTAACATCCCGCGTGCAGTGGATTATATTTGTTTACGTTGATGATCAAATTGAGTATACGCGACAACGCCCACCCGCTGTCGCGTTCCTGAAACTCTTCGAGGGATGTAAGGGTAGGCTCGATGACACGTTGCTCATACCACTCGTGCAAATCTGACGTACGAAAAAGTTCGCAGTTTCGTGTGTTGATACTTTTGTTCGCACGTTTTTCACCCGTTACAAATTCGCCGTTGAATACGGTGTTTACTTTTACGCTGTTGCGTCTTCTTAGAACGTCTTGCACTTGCTCGAGCACTACATTACAAGCGTCTTCCAAAAATTGTCGCGGCTCGATATAGTTTGTGTTAATCACCACACCGGTCAAAATACGATTATCGAACGCGGTATCGATCTCTCGCCAAACGAGTCTCTCCACGCCACAGCCCGCATAGCCGCCGCCGATATGTATAAAACGTCTTTCCAATAGAGTCTTTGCACTCACAAGTCGCGCGATGCTCGACACCACAGATTGTCTATGTCCGATCGAGAGCCGCGGACGCTTGATTCGGCTACGCTCTTCGAGTCGTTGCACGCATTCATCGCATCGCTTCACCCACGCGAAATATTCGCCTAAGGTAGCGACTCGCCTGGATTGCTCCAGCAGGTCGCGTTCGATTTGTTCCATGTCTTTTCTTATACTACTGTGTAACACTCTTCTATGAGACACTTGCACGTGATTCGTTTGCATGATTTACAATAACGTTCATCATCCTGAACGACATAATGCCCCTCCCTAAGATTGCGATAACTAAAACAAACACCTTTATAATTTCTTTGCAATTCCCACTCTTCATCGGAACTGTCGAGACTCTGTGTTAAAACGTTCGAATCTTGCCGACGATTGAAATCTGAATAATGAAAATTGTCTATTACGATTAGCTCGACACACCTGCCGATACCTGCAGAAATCGTGATGTACACAACATGATAACGTTTAAGTATTTCATAGATTTTCTCCATGTATTTAAATTTCAATTTAATGTTCTCTCCTTTATAGTGCTGGACATAACAAATTTTAGTCAGCTCCCGTCTAAACACTTGTCGCTTCGCGGAATATGTCCAAAGCTCTCCACATGGAGGTCCACTTTCGATTTTGACTCTTTGTTTTACGAAATGGTTACTAGTTCCGCGTATGCCGAGTTCTCGATCGCGTAAAAATTGTACCGGCGAAATCTGTTTCACACGCGTTGATGTTTCTCTTCCTTTGAGAACGTCATAAAGACATTTCAAATACCAACATTTATCTATATTATCCATACTTCTCACTGTTTCTAATGTGTGCAGAAAAGCCATTATATTCTCATTGTCTCTGACACTTTGAATGTTTTGTTATCATTCAGTTCACAATTGTTTGTAAATCATTTCGTGCAAATTGGGCATAGATTACACGACATTATTTGATACAATGGATTTCTACATTCCGAACAGCAATACCCATCGAGAAATACATATGAGTCTGTGTTATGCTTTCGAACAGCGCGAAGATGTGAGAATAAATCGGATAAATTTACGATGCACGATGAACAAAACTTTACACGATAGTCCGTGTAATAAAACTCTATAATACACATCTTTTTCAACGTATCTAAAGTATTAATTTCAGCTCGGTTTAAAAGTTGATATGTTTCTTCTTCAAGCTCATCCCTCATATCGCTGTTGTAACAAGAATCATCTGAAAGAATTGCATCCGAGTCTGACATTTCTTCTTCTATCACGTCATTGATGTCTATTTCAAAGTCATCTTCCTCGTTGTCTATTTCAAAATCATTTTCTTCATTGACTTCTACATCTATCACTTCATCTTCTTGAAGTGCGATGTCTATCTCCATGTCTCCGTTTGTCGCTCTGCATTTTGTGCAAGACTACTGATTGAGTGTATCTCAAATTTTTCTCCTTATATAACCTCCTAATGCTGCATCGTTTGGTACACGCAGCGTTTTTTTCACATATGTTGCATTTTTTTTGACACGTGCATGATGATTTCATCGCGATTCTTCAAAATGCAATTGACTTATACATAATGAATTTTGCACGACAACAATTGTACATCGACGCTGTACGAAAATTGCTGGATTTACATTTTGACGCGTGTTTGATAACAGCAGCTGTACATCGGTGCTATGCAAAATTTGCATTTTTACACGTGTTCAAAGAGATGATTTCACAGTTATGAGAAACAGTAATTGTAGCAGCCGTACATCGGCGCTATGCAAGGTTTGCATTTTTTTTGACACGTCTGATGATTTCACGATTATGAGTAATTATAGCAGCCGTACATCGGCGCTATGCAAGGTTTGCATTTTTGACACATGCCTGATGATTTCATCGCGATTCTTCAAAATGCCATTGACTTATACATAATGAATTTTGCGCAGCAACAATCATACATCGACGTTACATGAAAATTGCAAGATTTAGATTTTTGACACTCGATGAGACAATGTTATCCCGAGTGTCTTTGAGAAATATGATATAATAAACTTTGCCACCGCAGCTATTAAAAATGTAAGATTTGCATTTTTTTTACGTGTTCAATGATTTCATCATAGAAAAAAGTGGGAGGTATCTGTATTTAAACGAGATCTGACATGTAAAATGTATCAGTCGCTTGCCATTAATTATAAGCACTGTTGGTACTTGCAAGATGAATTACTACGTTGCTAATGAGCAAAATGAAGCATGCAAGAAGCAGTGTACTAAGTAAGTATTAATAAATCTTTTATATGTTTTATACTTAATTTTTTCTATAGTTATTTGTATTTTTTTCTAGTACTGCTAAACCTCGTTATACGCCTCGTATCCTGGGACGGAGATTTGCGTTGACAGCAACCGCCTATAAATATTTGGATATTGGAATCAGCGTGGGATTGATATCTCATGTGGAAATCATTCTTGGCGATAACCGAGGAAACCAAATATTATTGCCTCATGCAACGTGGACAGCGTTCATCGAAAAACGCGAGGTTGTGAAGCGATTTCTACAGTCGAGTATCGCCTCATCGCTGTCGATTCGTGAATTAATGATCGAGCGTGTTAAGATGTATGACGCCGACATTGTAAAATTAATATTACACGATACATGTATGTATCTGCAACCGCAAACTTTATTGTTCTTATTTGAAATTGAAACATGTGTAGAGCATGTATATTTCCAGTTATGTCAGAATACGCAAAACGTTAGTGACAAATATAAAAATTTCATAAATATTATAAAATCTAATTGTATTACTGATAAATGCGATGCAACTGAAATCTTGCATAAAGTTTCAGACAAAACTTCGCTCATTGATTGCGAATTATTAGCATATGCGATAAATAATATTTTATATGATGCGTTAACATAATGAAAAAAAAAAATTTTAATCCATAGCGAATTATTAGCTCTTGCGATGATATTATATATGTTAACATAATATACATATTACAAAAATATATTTGTTCATGAAAAATTTTGTCTTTTAATATCTCAATCCTCTCCCACACTTTAAAAATAATTTTAAATTATGAATAATAAAACTATAAAAAGAATGCGATTGTGAGAGAGCGGGCTGGTGGGGAAAAGAGAGACATAGAACATGAGATGTAAATTTGAATGGTTGAGAGCGTGAATGTGAGATGCAAAGGCGGGTGAATGAAGGAGTGGAAGAGAGAGAATGCGAATGAGTGGAAGCGCGAGATGAAGATGATAACACGTGTGGATCTAACAATAAGATATGAAAATGATTAGTGTCATTCTTTGAATTCACAAAGTTTTTCGCGGTACCTTTTTTCGAAATCGAGGTAGAGTCACGTACATTGTACTATATAAGAAGCTGTCACAGATCTGTCGCGTAAAATTTTCGTGAGCTTTTAACGAGGCACATCGCTGTACAACGTGAATCTCGTAGGAATCTCAGCGAGTAAAGTAAGTATTTCTAAATATTTTTATATTTCATACCTTAAACTATGGATATTAAACCATGTTTTTTTGTTTCTTAGATGGAAGCAGATTTAAAATTGTTCGATGGAGTGCTGCCGGCTGATTACCCGGATATTTATCACGGGCTGCTGAACGCGACATGTATTAAGTCGCAACACGTGTTATACGCGCAGCCGGGTGCGCAGAAAAGAAAGCTGTGCGTGCCCTGTTACAATCGCCGTAACTTCGGAGGACGATATCTGTTCCGATTATACAACGGGTGGCACTCAGTGACCACATTTAGGGGGAGGGCCCTGCAGGAGATTATCGAGTGTGCGGAGTGCGGCTTGATACTTGCGACGATGGGGTCCACTGCCGAATGCCGCCCCTGTATATCGACATTTGTCCTCTACGAACAGATATTCAACAGGTTCCGGTACGGATATGAATGGGATTGTAATCGCGTAAGTTTTGTTTTATTTTTTAAATAACAAATAAAAATTAAAAAAATAATAATACTAATACTAATACTAATAATAATTCTATTTTAGTTAGAGTCAGAATGAGACGATGGCTTCTGCTGAGATGTTGGCTTCTGCTGAGGGATGGATTTATATTTTTATATTTTTTATATTTTTTATATTTTTATATTTTATATTTTAGTGAATAGTATAAGATAATTGTAATTGAAATTTTAATTGTAATTTAATGTAAATCAGGCTAGGAGAAAAAATGTATGTAAAACGCGTTCAGGATGCAAAGTGGTGTAAGAAATTAAGACAGTAAAAATTATGAGGAATGGATATGAAAGGTATGGATGGATGAAAGGATAAGAAAATTGTAAACCAAGTCCCACTTCTTGGCTGTAAAAGTTGAAGTGAATAAATGTATATATAAATTTAAAAAAAATGCTAGTTTTACAAAATATTTTTTTCTAGTCATTTCTTGACCTTTTTCCCTATTCCTAAATTTAATTCTAAGCTTCAAATAAGTTAAATAATAATAAAAAAAATCAATTTAATAACCCTTCATTCTTATTCTAAATAATATTATAGAAAAATTTATTAAATTTCTCTCTTTGATAGTTCATAATTTAGAACCATTAGCTCTTATTATAATAATAAAAAATCGATTGATAAATACCAACGAGCGCGCGAGGGGGAAGCGTGAGCCAAGATGGTGACGTGAGCGGAAGCGCGAGAAAGAGAACGCGAGCGATGATGATGATGATGATGCGAGAGAGAGAACGAAGATGGGGACGCGAGCGCGAGAGAGAACGAAGATGGGGACGCGAGCGGGAGCGCGAGAGAGAACGCGAACGCGAGCGAACGAAGATGGGGACGCGAGCGAAGATGATAACGCGAGCGACGCCCCCTCCCCACGTTTCGCGATCGTAGGGCTTCTCCCTCGCACTCCCGCACGGGTCATCAGCTGATTCCGCGTCCCCCTCTCTCCGCAGATCCCGCATGTGTCATCCGCGGTTCCCGCACGCGTCATCTGCTGATTCCGCACGCGTCCCCCTCTCTCCGCAGACCCCGCGTCCACCGAGCTTGGCGACCCCGCGCCGCGGGAGCCCCCCGCGACCCGCTCCCCCCTCGGAGCTCCCGGATTAGAACCCGCCTTATATTGCTACTAATCATCTGCAATATTTTATTAATTTCAATACTTTTTTTAGGCGACAGATCTTGAAGAAGACTCAAGATTTAACTTGTACTGGTGATGACTCCATTAAACAGCCAGAAGTAGAATCACTGTTTGGCGAAACGGATTTGAAAGGCAGTACCAAAGAAGTACAATGCCTAGAGTCAGTACAGGGAAATGAAGGTATGTACAAAAATGTCGACTCTTGCGAGGATAACAATTTTGTTATCGAAAAGAGCCTTCCGGATACAAATCGTATCCAAGCATGTAAGTCTGAAGGCCGTCGCATTGTCGACTTTGGTTTTTTAAAGTCCAAATTGCCTAGTACTGGCGACGAATCCGTGAAATGTCCGACATCAGTATCACCACTGATCGGGACAACGGATTTGGAGGTCAGTACTGAGAAGGAAGTACAATGCTTGGAGTTCATAAAAGCAAGTACGTACAAAAATGTCGATGATTGCGAAGATAGCAATCTTGTAATCGAAAAGAGCCTTCCCTATACAAATCGTATCCAAGAACGCAAGCCCGAAGGCCGTCGCATTGTCGATCTTGCTTTTGTGTGGGACGAGATCCACAGAACATATAATAATCACATACGAGGAATAGAATGCCAATTTAGAGATTGGAAACTCGTAAATTCTCATCGCCGTGGGTTACTCACGCAGTTGTTCTTCAAATGCCAAATGTGCAATTATGAAGACAACATATGGTCTGAATCGTTAAAACCTG
>CAKMUF010000164.1:0-13341 GCA_928718305.1 Tetramorium bicarinatum | reverse complement strand
AGCACGTGCAATATACACTCGGTACTGTTGCTGCGTCTTCCATTGTCCACTTATCCGGTATGATCCAATTGAGATATTTGTCAGCCACGCAAACGTTCGTCAAACCTCTAAATGTAATAATTTTGAAAAGTATATGTATATAATAAACAAAAGTATGTAAGATTAAAATGTAGAAGTTTATCTATTTTATCTAAGATGTGTTTTTCACATAAACTAAAATTTAATTTGATCAATTGAGATCATGTTAAAAATTTAATTAATGCAGTAACTTAATGTAAATAGTATGTATAATTACACAGCCCCACAAAAAAAAAGTGGTCTGTCCGATGGACCAGACCAGTGTATCCTTATGTATTTTGACTCGCTGAATCCGAATTCGAAGTCAGAATTGTCATAGAGGCTTTTGTCTCACCTCTACAACCTAACAGAGAACCAAGCAGACAGACGACTTTTTTTTTGTGGGGCTGTGTTATTAAATATTCATATAAAGGTATTCCTCATTTTACCCATGTGAGCAGACACCCATTATTCTTCGTCCACACGTATCAACTCCAACAAATTCCAAGCCGAGTAAATCAGATGTCGAATTACAATATAATTCTAAAGGTTGAATTCTACCAGTAGCTAACATAATATCTCTGAAATTGAGAGGCGCATAAATTACATTAATAAGATCCTCACGCTTAACGTAAGAAGACATTCTGTTTTGTACCCAAGACAGAGTACTCAGATCCCCCTCTACCTGTTGTAAATGAACATAAAAATTATTATTTACTATAATAAAATTTGTAATATAAATTGTAATGTATACTTTTTGACGCACCGTTTGTTTAACGTTGGCAGTCTGTACGAATCTTGGTTCCACCAATGGTAATGGAAAATGTCTGTAGGACCCCCAAATGTTATCTGAACCTAATACATTGATAGGTAAGTTCAACTGCAGCTGCTTGGTATATAACGCTTCTTGCAAAGAAAAAGTAGGCGCTTTATCATTTTGGATAAATACAGTTTTAATTATTTGGCCACCTGATTCTCTTCGCAAACAGTTAACAAGTCCAAGTATCCCGGATTCAAAATTTTCCGCGACAAGAATTATCTCCGTATCTGTATCAATTTTGTTTTTAACACTTATGATTGATTTCAGTTCATCCACCCACGTAAACTCATAATTGTTCACATGTACAATCTGCTGGTTTCTCGTAATATTTTTCGTTTTTCTTAGCAACAAAAGCGTCTTTTCATTTATTTGTTTCTCTAATATGACGTTCAAGTCATATGCTTTCAGACATGAATAATCAGAGGTCATACCGGAATTTTCCAAAGTCAGTAGGAAACCTTGCGGCATTAGCAGGGACAATAACTGTTGATATAATTTCTTATTATTTTTTGCCAAAACATCGAAACCAATGACCATCAAACAATTTTCATCTTTTGACAACTTAGTAATCTCTATTATAGAAATATCGTTGGGTAAAGAGATATTTAAAAATTTTTTGTCGAGAGTTGCAAGTCTAATGTTAGGTCGAATCAGCGGTAATTCATTTAAGATTTCACTAACAAGTGAAGAATTTAAGTCTTCTGGTGTTACTTTGTCACTATCTTCGACAAATTCGATAATTTTTACATTTATCATATTACAACATTCGAGCGCAATGTGCACTGACATTCTCATTGCATCTTGTAATGTCATATTTTTTAAATCACGATGGGCAACAAATTTGTATTCTTCAAGAATGGTATTAACTTTTTTTTCTCGGCGAAATATAGGTGTAGCAACAATGCCACAAATTTCTATTCCTCCAGATATTATGACGTCTAAAGACTTAATATGACAAACAGAGAGTTCTGTAACGTAGCAAATGAAATTGATTTGTCAGACAGTTTGCCATATTATATGTATTATTTATTCTTACCTCTTTTTTCAATTGAACAATTCTGGATGAGTTGTATGTGATATTTTGGATCAATTGTTAGTTTACGAATTCTTGTTGGAACCAAAAGGCTTCTTGAATTCTGTCCTAAAATCATCATCTGTAACATATTATCCATAAATGCTACCCAATTAGATGTCCATGCTACATGGCCATTTGATCCCGTAATTGAAGCGCCTTTTAATCCACGAAATATGCCGTTATATTGATAACCACGAAGCCTTAATTCCTTGTAGATGTCTTTTGTACTCATTTCTTCTTTATCCTTGACGCAATCAACAAGATTAGCAGATATTTTTTCATTTTCAACATTGATTGGAATTCGTACTGCTCCAGTAACAACAACAGTATCTCCCTCTTTAATTTCAAACCTGTTGCTACCTACACAAACATATAAATTACTTAAATATAACATATTAAAATAAAATGAATATCAATGTGTCGTTTATGGCCTGAGTAGCTTACAAAGACAATGGAAACGTAAAAAAGGCAATCAATGTTCAGTTTAGTTATCCTTTCTTATAGTTTTTAAATTTTTAAAACAGCAGATATATAGCATCATAAAGCAGTATTAATCTTAATATTTAGTGCTTCTGTAAAAAATCAAATATTTTTGTATAGGTGTTACCGCTACATACACATCATTACGCTGAGTTGCTTAGCTAGCAGTAGGGGACATCCTTTTCCGGACATTTAGAATAAAGTCTTGATGCTACATTCCTCTTTTAACCAGTATGTATATGTATATATATATTTCACTTATATTAAATTTGGACACTATACGGGACTGGTAAAAAACAATCTCCCATTCCCAATTCTTTACCGAACTTGCTCTTGACCTTCCAGTAAAACATGCCCCTGCCGATAGACAGACACGCAACTGTAATACCGTGTACGTAATGATGTATACGTTACAGTAACACCCTGTATACTCTCGGACGGAATAGCCTGCAAGTATGAAATTGGCTGCGTTCAGAGTTTATCTTTTTCTTTTCAATATGGAAGGCAGTAGAAGGAGAAAGATAAACTCTGAATACGGGCAACTTCATACTTATAGGCTATTCCGTCCGAGTGTACAATATTACCTTTTTGTAACGAAAAAATTAGTTCAACCTCATTCTGTTGTGATAGCATTACAGCACGAATAAAATTAATGTCTTCGAATACAACTGGTGTATTGGTTTGGTCTCGCTTTTCTAATAATGCGATCATCTCCCAGATATGAAAAAGATATCCCGTAGCGGGAAATAAATTTTTTCCATTAATAACATGGCCCGTTAAATACACAAATTCTTCATCTCTTGTATTAATAGTGACAATTACTTCTTTTTTGTCAATTACTTTATAGTCTGCAAATCGAGCTACAAACACCTTTTCTGAATGATCCCATCTACAAATGTCATTAAAATTCATTATATATAATTCATTATATACAATTTATCTATAAACAAATCTACTGCCGAAACTAATCATCGAATTTAATGTAAAATTAAACGACTACAAATAAGTGTTACAATTTTGACCAATTTTTGTATTCTCAAATATTTTATATTTTCCCATTTTCTGCTCTTTGAGACAAGCATGAAAGAGTTAACTTATATATGCATACATTTATTATTAGGATGAGTATAATGATTTTCAAAATATAAGTTTTAATTATAGTTTTAGATTAAGTGACAAAACTGAGTTCGAGAAAAGATCAGAAGTCTCATTTTGCATTTTTTGTCCTCTTTCAGTGACAATAAATGCTTCAGATTCCATGAAGGTATCTATTTTTTAGCAATTTGTTCACTTGTACTTAAACGTAACATTCACACTGTACCTTACAAGAGGAGAAATCATTGGCGTACCACGGCTTATAGGAAATTCTACTGCCGGATAAAGAGTTGCGATCCGTGGCTGCAACCCTGCATTATAAAGTTTTCCAATTGAATCTAGAAATATCTTGCAGCTGTGATTCTCGTCATGTTCATATAATGCTATATTTGTTACTGTGGTGTCCAAAGATTCTTTCATAATACGTTGAAGAATATTGTGAGATGATATCTCAATCGTTACCGCGTTTGTCGGAATCGACCGTATCGCTTTTGCGAATATTACCGGGGATAACAAATAATTTATATAATATTTTGAACACAACGGCAAAGATGTAGTGACATATTTATTAGCCGAAGTAGACAACCATTTCAAGCTACGAAACTTTTTTTGTGGTAATATTCGATTTAAATATTCCTTACATTTAAGTGCAGCAGGTTCAATATAACGACTATGAAAAGGTACGTAACCACAAAAAATTTCTTTTACAGAAATCTTATTAGCCTAAAAAAGTTAATAAAATTATATTTATTATTAAATGTTTGTTTTCACAAAATTATTTGAAGAAAACGAACCCAGGTATAATGTTGTTTCTAAATAATAATATACCTGCAGTTTAGTGAGGAATACTTTTATAGAACTTGTTGGTCCGCTCATGATAAAATTAGAAAAACTATTATAACAAGCAATATTGATATCCATGGGACACATATTTTTTATGGTTTCAACATCGCAATTAATTTCAAACATGGAACCATTATTTATCTTCGACTCATGAAGTGCTAAACCGATGAAATATGCCGATAAAATCGTTTCTTTGGCCGTTAAGCATCCATCGGCATATCCACAAACCAGTTCACCAATGGAATGACCGATTATAAAATCGGGAACGATACCAATGGACGCTAGAAGATCGACTATCCCAATCTGCGATGCATATAAAACAAATATCTTTCCGTTTTTAAATAACAAACAGAATCTTAACATAAAAATTTGATACTATTTTTATATGGCATGATACATATGTAACGTTTAGACGAAAGAGCTTTTTTACCTGCAATCCAACTAAACCCAATAATAAATTAATAATATTATCAGAAATGTTTTTATTGTCACTTGTTAAAATATCTGTGAGTAGTATGCCGTAAGGTCTCAAAACAGAATCACATTTTTGGATTGCCGTAGCAAACACTGGAAATTTCATTACAGCTCGACCTATTAAAATTTTAATAAAGTTTTGTAAACTTATGTACACAAATATGTAGATGCATTTGCGCATGCACACACACAAACTCGCAATTTACATATTATAGTTATCGTAAAAAATGTAAAAACACAGTATAATATGTCGCTATATTTTTTGAATTTTAATTCGATTTATATTAGAAAATTGAATTTTTTTATTTATTAATTTTAATAAATTAAATAATTAAATTCCTAATACTCTGTGAGCAATAAATACATTCAAAATGCTTTCTTTTATTCTATTCTTTTTTTACACATTTCTTTTGTGCGATTTTTTCAAAAAATGAGTTTCGTTCTTAGGCGGAATGTAACACCGCGTAAAGAAAGAGTGGGGTGTAAAACTTATATAGTACTATATATTTGGAAACGTGTTAAGGATGCATTAAGATTGCGATGGTAGTGCTTTTTTGCATAATTGTGGACAGTTAGTGATATTTTATTGTTCTATACGTATATCCTAATTTAATAAGAATTGTTGAATGTTGTATATTTAAAGTATTTTGTGTTATAATACATTTACTCACTCATTCCAAACCATTGAGATCCTAGTCCAGAAAATACGAAACAAATCGGTCTTCTTATATATGAAGAATATTCTATTTTACTAATTATATTACGTGATACTTTAGACCCAGTTATCATGTATCCTCTGTATAAGTGACCTTCTATATTATCATTATGAATATGATGTAACAGAGATATAAACTCTGCATCTATTGGTCGATTTTGTATCTGCATGCATTCATAAAAGTATACATCATATCGCTTTCTTGGATTAATTTTACGCAAAAAAAGATAATATTATTTCATTATGCAAAAATGTTTTGCTAATAATACATTATTATTATTGAATAAAAGACATTGATTATTCTTCTTTGTTCAAATTCAAAATAGTTTCCTATGCATACACTCCCGGCTAAAAGTTCGGATACAGTAGTAAGAGCACAAGAAAATTTCAGCAAGATTTTTATTTTTCTTATTATTTATCGATAAAAAAACCTTATAAGAATAAATTATAATTATATATAAAAATTTTCTTTTTATTTCTTCATACTTTCTTTTCTATAAAAAAGAAATGCGAAAATGATTCTTTTAATTATTTTTTAATTCTTTTTCTTATTATTTCTCTTGTATATGCGAATAAAGATTGTACAAAAGAAAGAAAATATACATGAACATATTTGATACATAATTATATATGTTTTTACATGAAAAATTTTTTATCGGGTTATCGAGGAAAGTAAGCTAATCTTTACAAACTCTTGTGTATCTTTATTATAGGTCGTGTAACTTTCAATAGGTATTATTGTCAATAATTTTACTGATTTATTAATAACAAAAAAATCCTTTTCTGAAATCCCTGAGCCAGAGATAAAGACAATAAAATAAAAAATATATAAATATACCGATATATCCAAACTTTTTTTCCGGGAGTGTACATGTGTACAAAAAGATCTAGTTAAACATTGTATCTATAAATGCATCCATTTAAATTTATAATTGTAATAAAATTACATTATAAGATTGAATAATTTTGATTTTTTAAAATAATTTTATATTATTTCTTCATATTAACTTTATTCATTTTATATTAACTTTATTATACTTTAATAAATTGATGAAATATGCCGTTACAATATTTGCTTACGTCTTCGAAGATGACTTTGACAGCTTCCTTTGTTCGTCCAGATACGGCTACAAGCCTAGGTAAATCATCATTCGGTGCACTATTGTTGATTTTTTCTTTAGAATTTGATTTTAATAATATATGAGCATTAGCACCTCCAAATCCAAAAGAATTAAGAGCTATATAACCACCCTTCCATTCCATTGGTTCGGTGACAATCTTTATCCTTCCTTCAGAAATAGCTGTTAACTGTTTTCGAGGACGTTTGAAGTGTATAGTAGGAGTAATTATACCAGTTTCCATTGCTAATAATACCTTTAAGTAATAATACCATTCTGGTTACAACAATTATAATTAATAATCGCTATGTATGTATATAATTATACCAATACATGCATTATAATTATAGCAAGGATATATAAATTGCAGTAATCAAATTGAGTCTTTAAGCAAAATCAATGTTAATTCATTCATTCATTTTATTACAAACATACCTTTGCAATTTGACAAAAGCCACTGGATGCTTCGGAATGTCCAAGATTCGATTTTACCGATCCTATCATTAAAGGAGTATTTCTTTGAGAGCACAAAGCCTGATCAATCGCCATAACTTCTATGGGATCACCGACAATAGTACCAGTTGTATGAGCTTCCACGTAAGATAATTCATTGGGTGATATTTTACATTCTTTATAAAATTCTTTCAACAGTAGTGTTTGCTTCTCGAGCGATGGAAAAGTAATACCTTCTTTTTTGTAACCATCACTGTTTACTTTACAATGAACAAATCTCGCATAAATTCTCCTTGCAGCTTTGGCTTTTTGCAAATATATTACCGCGACTGTATCACTACGCATATATCCAGTGCCTTCTTCATCATAGGGTTTACAATAACCATCAGAAGATAGGACTCCTAAATGAATTAATAATTGAAATTTATTAAGTTTTATTCAATTGCTAAAATACTATATACTATCGCTCCTGTGTTCGAGCGTCTTTTGTCTCCGCGAGCAGCCTACAAGCTACGAAATGAGAGGAGTGGGGATGGCAGTAGGAAAAATCAGCCGAAAAGTGCAAACCCTCCGCAGGCCTGTTAAATTTTACATGGTGAGAGAAAATCAATACGATTAATAAGAAGTAAGCCTGTTACATGAAATATGCCAATAAAAAATAAAAAATCCACGAGGAAAGAAAATACTAACATGTTTTGAAATATTTTTTATTAATTTATTAAATAAAATGTTTTTTTTGTTGCAGAACAATTAGTAATTTTGCGATTACTGAATCACAAAATAGGATCTTCAATGCCTATGTGAGAAATGTCACTTGTCCGCGGTATATTTCACGCGAAGGTTTTGACAATTCGACGCTCATAACATTTCTATATTTTAAAGATATTATCACTACGTTATTCGATCTTGCAAATATACAAATAAAGTGAATAATAATTTCAAGTCTTATTATCATAAGTATTTATTATCATAAGTCTTATTATCATAAGTATTATTGAAATAAATAATGTTGTGGAAAGGCCTTTTCGACATGCGGTGTCCCCGAGCGCGAGAAACTTTGACAAGCTAATTGGCCAATTTTGAACATTTCCCATTCAAAAACTATAACAGCCTCGACATTTTGGCATTAGATCCTTAAGTATCCAATAAGCACCCATACAACAAAATGTCTAAAACATGTCTAAAATCAGGTCATAAGATGTCTTAAGTCGTCTTTAAGACGTCTTTTAAAAATATGCCTAAAAAACGTCCTAAAGACGTCTTTAAGGTGTCTTATGACCCGATTTTAGACATTGTGTTGTCTGGGCAATTATAAGCATCTTACATTGACAACATACTTACTTTACTGTGCAGTGATTTAAGTATATTGGTAATGTAAGATGCAGCTAGAATTTGCAGAAAAATTATATCTTTACTTGTTTGATTGATGGAGATTCACAAGATAGGAAGTTTGCAACACAATAGTACATATATAAAATTTATTTTATTTTGAAAAGAAGTTGTTATATTGTATTTGTAGTGTATCGGCATTAGTCGGTACACGTGATATCCGAATGACCAATACGCGTTACCTATACGACGCGATATTCAGCGATGCTCACTCTGTGTTTGACCGGCTACCCAGTCACACGTATATATACTTGATCATTAAATGGTGATTGTAATAGAACCCTGAGTTACAATTATTACCCGCTGCAGGATATCTTAGACTTAATATATTACACTGGCGACGAAATAATCATGTAATTCGGGAGTGCAATCGTATCGAAAATATAGTGACACGTGAGTATGCGAAAAAATGAGCACCTGAATATCCAATGTCAGGGAGAAGTAACGAGCAAAATCGAAGTAGTGTCTGGGCTGGGTGTATAATCTAAAGAATGCACAGATCATCAACAAGAACTATCCATTCGCGGCATAAACGTAGATGAAAACTTAACGAGAAATGCATTACGTGGTCAACTAGCCGATATTGTGCTCAAAGAACTTACTCGCGAAACCGGTAATACGGACACAAAGGTATTAACATCAGAAACCATTGACAGTTCAACAAATTCGAATAGTAATGATAAATGTAACGATGTAGCGAAGAATTGGAAAATTCAGATACAGCAAACGTTCAAGAAGACCGGAGACAGTGTATCCACAAAGTCAAGTGACGACGAAATTGGAGGTTTCGAGAGCGATATTTCGAAGGACGAAATGACTGACCACAACAAGTTGGAATTTCACTTGAAAACAGATGATTGGGAAATCTTCGTAGAGAGATTGGAAATACTTTTTACGGTCAAAGAAATCAAAACTGAGAAGAAAGCAGTTAACTTATTCACCAGATTGGATGAAGAAACTTTCATGGTTATAAAAAATTTATGTACGCCTGACAAGCCAACTACAATATCATATGAGGACTTAGTAAAAACTATGTCAGATCATTTAAATCTGAAACCATCGGAAGTTATGCAACGATGCTCGTTCAATCAGGCAAGGCAAGGAGAAACAGAATCTGTAGCGGAGTTCACAGCGCGACTGAAAAACTTATCACTAAACTGCAACTTTGCAGATTTGAACACACGATTCGCAAAACTCCTCTGTCGATTACAGAGCAGTTGGTCTTTGTAACTTTAGACTGAAAATATTTAAATGGTCCGTGATGTCAAATCAGTGATGACAGATAGTTCACTACGAAATCCGTATCCTCGAAGAGGGATTTAAATTAAACGTAAGTGTACCGCATTTGTCAAGAATTTGATATTCATTGTCTTGATTTTCTCTTGTTTCAAACAGACCATTTCTGCTACTGCCAGAGGAGTTTTACGAATCGTGAGTGTAATAATAATTGGATTATAAATCCCTCTTGACAGTAAAATCGTTCGGCAATTCATTGACTTTTGCTGAAGCTACTAGCATTCCTTTAAGTAAAAATACAGTAGCATCAAGAATTAATAATATTGCTTGCTCAATAGAGGAAAAATTAAAGGGTTTGTTGGCGAGTAGTCATTATTTTTCATTATGTTTAGACGAAAGCACCGATAATCGACACGTGAGTCAAATGAGTATTTTTGCTTGAATTGTACAAAACGATTTCTCATGTGTCGAGGAGATTTTATTCAATTCCATAATACAACAGGTGTAGATATTTTTAAAGGTGTCAACCCTATGTTGAATAAACTCTTAAAAAATTTAATACTGATCTTTCAAAATGTTCAACAATAGTTACGGATGGCGCAAGAGCAATGATAGGTCAAAAATCTGTTTTTTTTGGTCAAATAAAGCAACGAGATTTTAAATTTCCCGTAATTCCTTGTATAATTCATCAGGAAGTGTTATGCGGGAAAGCCATAAAATTGTGTAGCGCCATAAAAACTGTAATCAAAATTATCAATTTAATAAAAGGCGGTCACAAGTTTTTTCACATCGAAAATTTCAAAACTTTCTCGAAGAACATAATACAATTATACAGATGTACCCTTATATTATGAAGTACGATGGCTCAGTACCGCGAAGTGTTTAGAAAAATTCTTTGCGATAAGAAAAGAAATCTTTTTTTTCTTGCAAGAAATGCCTGTTACAAAAGATGATGACATTAAATCCCTTTTCGAAGACACAGAGTTTCTTAGCGAACTTGCTTTTAATACCGATTTGACCAATCATTTAAATATTTTAAATTTAAAGCTGCAAAAGATTAACCAGACAATATCTCAATTAGTCAGTCATATGGATTCATTCCGAAGAAAATTATTATTATTTAAAAATCACTTACAGAAAGGTAATCTCCAATTCTATCCCTCTTGCCAGATTCTCTTCGAAGAATACGGCATAAATTGTAATTTTAAAAATTATATTGTATTTACTTTATCGATTTATTAATCGATCAATTTAACACGCGTTTTAGTGACTTCGAAAGTCTTAGGACATAATTCTTTTTGAAAATCCTCTCACTGCGGAAATCGAAGAACAAAATGTACAATTTCAAGAGGAACTTTGTGACTCACAAAATAATCTTTCACTCAAAACGCGTCTGGAAAAAGGAGTGAAATTTTAAATGTATCAATTTATCCTAATTTAAAAGATTTCGGTCTTCGAATTTTTTCTATGTTTGGTTCCATATATTTACGTGAATGTTCATTTTCAAAAATGAAAAATATAGAAACAGATAAACGTTCTTCCTTAAGCGATACATCATTAGCTTCATTGATACGAATTAGTTCTTCTAACATTTCTACAGATATCCCTTCTTTTGTAGAAACATGTAAACGCCATATAAAATCCAATTAATATTTCATACTTTTTCATTGTTGTTTCGATTTCCATTCTTTCATTTTTTTATCATTCTTCTTTTCAGTGGAATAGGCCTATTGGGAAGACTACTTAAAAAAAAACGCGTCAACAATAGTACCTCATGGGTAACGTGGAAACTATTGTCCTAATTATAATTATATAGTAATTATATTTAATAGGGGAAAGTGGAGTAAAACGGCCCGCGGGGTAAAATGGACCAGTTGCTAGATATTAATAAATAATCGCACCATGTGTGGTATAAACATAAAATTGAAATCCTCTTTGATGCCTTTCAACTGTCTAAAGTTACATCGTCGTAAAGGATCTATCATGAATTATTTATAAACAAACGTCAAATCTTGTACGCACGATCTTATGATCTAATTTATAATATTACATTTTGAGTGACTAACTGTACAGAAGTTAAAAATGTTGAACTCCTGTCTAAGTTTCTTTTTCCTGAATATCTGAAGATAATATTTCATGACAAGTTACATTTAAATAAAAATTTTTATATAAATTAAATTTATTTAACTTTATAATTGTCATGTGGGGTAAGGAGGACCACTAAAAGTGGGGTAAAACGGACCAACTTAAATACGTATTATATTTCACGTTTTTAAATGAATATTTGTTTTGTTTTGCACACAGTTTCCCACAGTTTCCCTATTTAAAATGATACATATTAGTATCGTAATCATTAAATTTGATATTACAATTTAATTACAATCCAAAAATTTGGATTGTAAGTCTAGCTTTAGCTCAAGACTGCATTTTATTTGCATTTTCCTTTTTTAATAATTCTATTTTTTCTTTATATTTCTAGTTCCTAAAAATGCCTAGAAATTATAAAAGAAAATCGGAACGATGCAAATGGAGTGAGGAAAACTTACATAAAGCCTTGAAAGCCATGTTAGAGAAAAACATTGGTAAACGAGAAGCTGCAAAAAGATTTTCCGTTCCAGCAACAACTCTTTTCCGCAGATTTAAAGCCTTAAAAACTAATTCAGAGGTAAATCTGACACCAAAATTAGGCAGTAGGAAGCCTGTTTTTTCGAAAGAGCAAGAAAAAGAATTAGCAAATTATATCTTAGATATGGAAAGAAGATTTTTTGGTGTCAACCCTATGTTGAACCACAGGCAACCACTTACGATGTACGAAAGCTGACTTATGAATTAGCAAAGAAAAATTCTATAGCACATTATTTTTCTGAAAATACCAAAATTGCTGGAAAAGACTGATTTGCAGGATTTTTAAAGCGAAATTCTCAAATTTCTATTAGGAAACCGGAAGCTACAAGCGTAGCTCGTGCAATGGGATTTAATAAAGTTGCTGTTGATACGTTTTATGAGCTATTGGGTAGTGTTATAAACAAATACAAATTTTCTCCTGATCGAATCTTTAATTGTGATGAAACCGGTATTTCTACAGTATCCAAATCTCAATCCAAAATTCTTGCTCAAAAAAGTCGTAAACAAGTTGGCATACTTTCTTCTGCAGAGAGAGGTCAAACTGTGACCGTTAAAATATGTTTTTCGGCTTCTGGCAGCTACATGCCACCTATGCTTATTATTCCCCGAGTGAGAATGAATCCTCTTTTAATGACTAACAATGCCTTACCAGGAGCTTGGGTTGAAACTGATAAGTCAGGTTGGATGCAAACTAATCTTTTTTTTAAAATGATTCGATTGTTTTACACAATTTACAAATGCTTCAAAAAATAATCCAATTCTTTTATTACTTAATGGCCATGTAATTCATGTTAAAAATATTGAATTAATCAACAAAGCACGAGATAATGGTGTTATTATCTGTTTTCCTCCTCATACAACGCACCGTTTGCAACCTTTTTGATGTAGGTTTTATGAAGGTTTTATGAACCTTTAAGTTCTTATTATAATATTGAAACAAGAAATTGGTTGCGAAATAATC
>CAKMUF010000163.1:0-93134 GCA_928718305.1 Tetramorium bicarinatum | reverse complement strand
TCCATGCGTTTCCTATATTTGAACTAGTACGTCCTCAGCGGCCGTTGTCATTTCGATGGCTTGGTTCAATGCGTGCACTATCTTTGAACTAGTAAGTTTTCAGAGGCCGTTGTCATCTCGCAGGCTTGGTTCAATTCGTCTTCTATCTTTGAACTAGTACGTCCTCAGCGGCCGTAGTCATTTCGCTGGCTTGGTTCAATGCGTTCCCTATCTTTGAACTAGTACGTCCTCAGCGGCCATTGCCACTTCGCAGGATTTGTTCAATGCATTTCCTATCTTTGAACTAGTACGTCCTCAGCGGACTTTTAATTTCACAAGCTTGGTTCAATGCGTTTCTTGTCTTTGAGCTAGTACGTTTTCAGCGGCCGTTGTCATCTCGCAGGTTTGGTTCAATGCGTGCACTATCTTTGAACTAGAACGTTGTCAGTTGCCGTTGTCATTTTGCTGGCTTGGTTCAATGCTTTTCCTATCTTTGAACTAGTACGTCCTCAGCGGCCGTTGTCATTTCGATGGCTTGGTTCAATGCGTGCACTATCTTTGAACTAGTAAGTTTTCAGAGGCCGTTGTCATCTCGCAGGCTTGGTTCAATTCGTTTTCTATCTTTGAGCTAGTACGTCCTCAGCGGCCGTAGTCATTTCGCTGGCTTGGTTCAATGCGTTTCCGATCTTTGAACTAGTACGTTTTAAGCGGGCGTTGTCATCTCGCTGGCTTGGTTTAATGCGTTTCCTATCTTTGATTTAGTACGTTCTCAGCGGCCGTTTTCATTTCGCAAACTTGGTTCAATGCGTTTTCTATCTTTGACCTAGTACATCCTCAGCGGCCGTTGTCATCTCGCTGGCTTGGTTCAATGCGTTTCCTATCTTTGAACTATTACGTCCTCAGTGTCCGTTGTCATTTCGCTTGCTTGGTTCAATGCGTTTCCTATCTTTGAACTAGTACGTTCTCAGCGGCCGTTTTCATTTCGCAAGCTTGGTTCAACGCGTTTCCTATCTTTGAACTATAGAGTCATCAGCGGCCGTTCCCACTTCGCAGGCTTGGTTCAATGCGTTTCCTATCTTTGAACTAGTACGTCCTCAGCGGCCGTTGCCATCTCGCAAACTTGGTTCAATGCGTTTCCTATCTTTGAACTATTTCGTCTTCAGCGGCCGTTGTTACTTCGCAGGATTTATTCAATGCGTGTCCTATCTTTGAACAAGTACGTTCTAAGCGGCCGTTGTCATCTCGCTTACCTGGTTCCATGCGTTTCCTATATTTGAACTAGTACGTCCTCAGCGGCCGTTGTCATTTCGATGGGTTGGTTCAATGCGTGCACTATCTTTGAACTATTAAGTTTTCAGAGGCCGTTGTCATCTCGCAGGCTCGGTTCAATGCGTTTCCGATCTTTGAACTAGTACGTTTTAAGCGGGCGTTGTCATCTCGCTGGCTTGGTTCAATGCGTTTCCTATCTTTGATTTAGTACGTTCTCAGCGGCCGTTTTCATTTCGCAAACTTGGTTCAATGCGTTTCCTATCTTTGACCTAGTACATCCTCAGCGGCCGTTGTCATTCCGCTGGCTTGGTTCAATGCGTTTCCTATCTTTGAACTATTACGTCCTCAGTGTCCGTTGTCATTTCGCTTGCTTGGTTCAATGCGTTTCCTATCTTTGAACTAGTACGTTCTCAGCGGCCGTTTTCATTTCGCAAGCTTGGTTCAACGCGTTTCCTCTCTTTGAACTATAGAGTCCTCAGCGGCCGTTCCCACTTCGCAGGCTTGGTTCAATGCTTTTCCTAACTTTGAACTAGTACGTCCTCAGCGGCCATTGCCACTTCGCAAGCTTTGTTCAATGCGTTTCTTATCTTTGAACTAGTAGGTCCTCAGCGGCCGTTGTCATCTCGCTGGATTGATTCAATGCGTTTCCTATCATTGAACTAGTACGTCCTCAGCGGCCGTTGCCACTTCGCAGGATTTGTTCAATGCATTTCCTATCTTTGAACTAGTACGTCCTCAGCGGACTTTTCATTTCGCAAGCTTGGTTCAATGCGTTTCCTATCTTTGAACTAGTACGTTCTCAGCGGCCGTTTTTATTTCGCAAGCTTGGTTCAACGCGTTTCCTATCTTTGAACTATAGAGTCCTCAGCGGCCGTTCCCACTTCGCAGGCTTGGTTCAATGCGTTTCCTATCTTTGAACTAGTACGTCCTCAGCGGCCGTTTTTATTTCGCAAGCTTGGATCAATGCGTTTCCTATCTTTGAACTAGTACGTCCTCAGCGGCCGTTGTCATTTCGATGGCTTGGTTCAATGCGTGCACTATCTTTGAACTAGTAAGTCCTCAGCGGCCGTTGCCATTTCGCAGGCTTTGTTCAATGCGTTTCCTATTTTTTAACTAGTACGTCTTCTGCGGCCATTGCCCCTTCGCAAGATTTGTTCAGTGCGTTTACTATCTTTTAACTATTACGTTTTCAGCGGCCGTTGTATTCTCGCTTGCTTGATTCAATGCGTTTCCTATTTTTGAACTAGTACGTCCTCTGCGGCCGTTTTCATTTCGCAAGCTTGGTTCAATTCGTTTCCTATCTTTGAACTAGTACGTCTTCAGCGGCCGTTGCCACTTCGCAGGCTTGAATCAATGCGTTTCCTATCTTTGAACTAGTACGTCCTCAGCGGCCATTGCCACTTCGCAAGCTTTGTTCAATGCGTTTCCTATCTTTGAACTATTACATTTTCAGCGGCCGTTGTCATCTCGCTGGCTTGGTTCAATGCGTTCCCTATCTTTGAACTAGTACATTTAAAGCGACCGTTGTCATCTCGCTTACTTGGTTCAATGCGTTTCCTATCTTTGAACTAGTACGTTTTCAGAGGCCGTTGTCATCTCGCAGACTTGGTTAAATTCGTTTCCTATCTTTGAACTAGTACGTCCTCAGCGGCCGTTCTCATTTCGCTGGCTTGGTTCAATGCGTTTCCTATTTTTGAACTAGTATGTTTTCAGAGGCCGTTGTCATCTCGCAGGCTTGGTTCAATTCGTTTTCTATCTTTGAACTAGTATGTCCTCAGCGGCCGTAGTCATTTCGCTGGCTTGGTTCAATGCGTTCCCTATCTTTGAACAAGTACGTTCTAAACGGCCGTTGTCATCTCGCTTACTTGGTTCCATGCGTTTCCTATATTTGAACTAGTACGTCCTCAGCGGCCGTTGTCATTTCGATGGCTTGGTTCAATGCGTGCACTATTCTTGAACTAGTAAGTTTTCAGAGGCCGTTGTCATCTCGCAGGCTTGGTTCAATTCGTCTTCTATCTTTGAACTAGTACGTCCTCAGCGGCCGTAGTCATTTCGCTGGCTTGGTTCAATGCGTTCCCTATCTTTGAACTAGTACGTCCTCAGCGGCCGTTGCCACTTCGATGGCTTGGTTCAATGCGTGCACTATCTTTGAACTAGTAAGTTTTCTGAGGCCGTTGTCATCTCGCAGGCTTGGTTCAATGCGTTTCCGATCTTTGAACTAGTACGTTTTAAGCGGGCGTTGTAATCTCGCTGGCTTGGTTCAATGCGTTTCCTATCTTTGATTTAGTACGTTCTCAGCGGCCGTTTTCATTTCGCAAACTTGGTTCAATGCGTTTCCTATCTTTGACCTAGTACATCCTCAGCGGCCGTTGTCATCTCGCTGGCTTGGTTCAATGCGTTTCCTATCTTTGAACTATTACGTCCTCAGCGTCCGTTGTCATTTCGCTGGCTTGGTTCAATGCGTTTCCTATCTTTGAACTAGTACGTTCTCAGCGGCCGTTTTCATTTCGCAAGCTTGGTTCAACGCGTTTCCTATCTTTGAACTATAGAGTCCTCAGCGGCCGTTCCCACTTCGCAGGCTTGGTTCAATGCGTTTCCTATCTTTGAACTAGTACGTCCTCAGCGGCCGTATTTATTTCGCAAGCTTGGATCAATGCGTTTCCTATTTTTGAACTAGTACGTTCTCAGCGGCCGTTGTCATCTCGCTGGCTTGGTTCAATGCGTTTCCTATCTTTGAATTAGTACGTCCTCAGCGGCCGTTGCCATTTCGCAGGCTTTGTTCAATGCGTTTCCTATTTTTGAACTAGTACGTCTTCTGCGGCCATTGCCCCTTCGCAAGATTTGTTCAGTGCGTTTGCTATCTTTTAACTATTACGTTTTCAGCGGCCGTTGTATTCTCGCTTGCTTGATTCAATGCGTTTCCTATCTTTGAACTAGTACGTCCTCTGCGGCCGTTTTCATTTCGCAAGCTTGGTTCAATTCGTTTCCTATCTTTGAACTAGTACGTCTTCAGCGGCCGTTGCCACTTCGCAGGCTTGGATCAATGCGTTTCCTATTTTTGAACTAGTACGTCCTCAGCGGCCATTGCCCCTTCGCAAGCTTTGTTCAATGCGTTTCCTATCTTTGAACTATTACATCCTCAGCGGCCGTTGTCATCTCGCTGGCTTGGTTCAATGCGTTCCCTATCTTTGAACTAGTACATTTAAATCGACCGTTGTCATCTCGCTTACTTGGTTCAATGCGTTTCCTATCTTTGAACTAGTACGTTTTCAGAGGCCGTTGTCATCTCGCAGACTTGGTTCAATTCGTTTCCTATCTTTGAACTAGTACGTCCTCAGCGGCCGTTCTCATTTCGCTGGCTTGGTTCAATGCGTTTCCTATTTTTGAACTAGTATGTTTTCAGAGGCCGTTGTCATCTCGCAGGCTTGGTTCAATTCGTTTTCTATCTATGAACTAGTATGTCCTCAGCGGCCGTAGTCATTTCGCTGGCTTGGTTCAATGCGTTCCCTATCTTTGAACAAGTACGTTCTAAGTGGCCGTTGTCATCTCGCTTACTTGGTTCCATGCGTTTCCTATATTTGAACTAGTACGTCCTCAGCGGCCGTTGTCATTTCGATGGCTTGGTTCAATGCGTGCACTATCTTTGAACTAGTAAGTTTTCAGAGGCCGTTGTCATCTCGCAGGCTTGGTTCAATTCGTCTTCTATCTTTGAACTAGTACGTCCTCAGCGGCCGTAGTCATTTCGCTAACTTGGTTCAATGCGTTCCCTATCTTTGAACTAGTACGTCCTCAGCGGCCGTTGCCACTTCGATGGCTTGGTTCAATGCGTGCACTATCTTTGAACTAGTAAGTTTTCAGAGGCCGTTGTCATCTCGCAGGCTTGGTTCAATGCGTTTCCGATCTTTGAACTAGTACGTTTTAAGCGGGCGTTGTAATCTCGCTGGCTTGGTTCAATGCGTTTCCTATCTTTGATTTAGTACGTTCTCAGCGGCCGTTTTCATTTCGCAAACTTGGTTCAATGCGTTTCCTATCTTTGACCTAGTACATCCTCAGCGGCCGTTGTCATCTCGCTAGCTTGGTTCAATGCGTTTCCTATCTTTGAACTATTACGTCCTCAGTGTCCGTTGTCATTTCGCTTGCTTGGTTCAATGCGTTTCCTATCTTTGAACTAGTACGTTCTCAGCGGCCGTTGTCATTTCGCAAGCTTGGTTCAACGCGTTTCCTATCTTTGAACTATAGAGTCCTCAGCGGCCGTTCCCACTTCGCAGGCTTGGTTCAATGCGTTTCCTATCTTTGAACTAGTACGTCCTCAGCGGCCGTTTTTATTTCGCAAGCTTGGATCAATGCGTTTCCTATCTTTGAACTAGTACGTTCTCAGCGGCCGTTGTCATCTCTCTGGGTTGGTTCAATGCGTTTCCTATCTTTGAATTAGTACGTCCTCAGCGGCCGTTGCCATTTCGCAGGCTTTGTTCAATGCGTTTCCTATTTTTTAACTAGTACGTCTTCTGCGGCCATTGCCCCTTCGCAAGATTTGTTCAGTGCGTTTACTATATTTTAACTATTACGTTTTCAGCGGCCGTTGTATTCTCGCTTGCTTGATTCAATGCGTTTCCTATCTTTGAACTAGTACGTCCTCTGCGGCCGTTTTCATATCGCAAGCTTGGTTCAAATCGTTTCCTATCTTTGAACTAGTACGTCTTCAGCGGCCGTTGACACT
Organism: Tetramorium bicarinatum; assembly: GCA_928718305.1. Classification (NCBI taxonomy): domain Eukaryota; kingdom Metazoa; phylum Arthropoda; class Insecta; order Hymenoptera; family Formicidae; genus Tetramorium; species Tetramorium bicarinatum. The sequence goes on along the minus strand of CAKMUF010000163.1, from coordinate 87,169 downwards.
TCGCAGGCTTGGATCAATGCGTGCACTATCTTTGAACTAGTAAGTTTTCAGAGGCCGTTGTCATCTCGCAGGCTTGGTTCAATTCGTCTTCTATCTTTGAACTAGTACGTCCTCAGCGGCCGTAGTCATTTCGCTGGCTTGGTTCAATGCGCTCCCTATCTTTGAACTAGTACGTCCTCAGCGGCCGTTGCCACTTCGCAGGATTTGTTCAATGCATTTCCTATCTTTGAACTAGTACGTCCTCAGCGGACTTCTAATTTCGCAAGCTTGGTTCAATGCGTTTCTTGTCTTTGAGCTAGTACGTTTTCAGCGGCCGTTGTCATCTCGCAGGTTTGGTTCAATGCGTGCACTATCTTTGAACTAGAACGTTCTCAGTTGCCGTTGTCATTTTGCTGGCTTGGTTCAATGCTTTTCCTATCTTTGAACTAGTACGTCCTCAGAGGCCGTTGTCATTTCGATGGCTTGGTTCAATGCGTGCACTATCTTTGAACTAGTAAGTTTTCAGAGGCCGTTGTCATTTCGCAGGCTTGGTTCAATTCGTTTTCTATCTTTGAGCTAGTACGTCCTCAGCGGCCGTAGTCATTTCGCTGGCTTGGTTCAATGCGTTCCCTATCTTTGAACTATTACATCTACAGCGGCCGTTGTCATCTCGCTGGCTTGGTTCAATGCGTTCCCTATCTTTGAACTAGTACATTTAAAGCGACCGTTGTCATCTCGCTTACTTGATTCAATGCGTTTCCTATCTTTGAACTAGTACGTCCTCAGCGGCCGTTCTCATTTCGCTGGCTTGGTTCAATGCGTTTCCTATTTTTGAACTAGTATGTTTTCAGAGGCCGTTGTCATCTCGCAGGCTTGGTTCAATTCGTTTTCTATCTTTGAACTAGTATGTCCTCAGCGGCAGTAGTCATTTCGCTGGCTTGGTTCAATGCGTTCCCTATCTTTGAACAAGTACGTTCTAAGCGGCCGTTGTCATCTCGCTTACTTGGTTCCATGCGTTTCCTATCTTTGAACTAGTACGTCCTCAGCGGCCGTTGTCATTTCGATGGCTTGGTTCAATGCGTGCACTATCTTTGAACTAGTAAGTTTTCAGAGGCCGTTGTCATCTCGCAGGCTTGGTTCAATTCGTCTTCTATCTTTGAACTAGTACGTCCTCAGCGGCCGTAGTCATTTCGCTGGCTTGGTTCAATGCGTTCCCTATCTTTGAACTAGTACGTCCTCAGCGGCCGTTGCCACTTCGCAGGATTTGTTCAATGCATTTCCTATCTTTGAACTAGTACGTCCTTAGCGGACTTTTAATTTCGCAAGCTTGGTTCAATGCGTTTCTTGTCTTTGAGCTAGTACGTTTTCAGCGACCGTTGTCATCTCGCAGGTTTGGTTCAATGCGTGCACTATCTTTGAACTAGAACGTTCTCAGTTGCCGTTGTCATTTTGCTGGCTTGGTTCAATGCTTTTCCTATCTTTGAGCTAGTACGTCCTCAGCGGCCGTTGTCATTTCGATGGCTTGGTTCAATGCGTGCACTATCTTTGAACTAGTAAGTTTTCAGAGGCCGTTGTCATCTCGCAGGCTTGGTTCAATTCGTTTTCTATCTTTGAGCTAGTACGTCCTCAGCGGCCGTAGTCATTTCGCTGGCTTGGTTCAATGCGTTCCCTATCTATGAACTAGTAGGTCCTAAGCGGCCGTTGTCATCTCGCTGGCTTGGTTCAATGCGTTCCCTATCTTTGAACTAGTACATTTAAAGCGACCGTTGTCATCTCGCTTACTTGATTCAATGCGTTTCCTATCTTTGAACTAGTACGTCCTCAGCGGCCGTTCTCATTTCGCTGGCTTGGTTCAATGCGTTTCCTATTTTTGAACTAGTATGTTTTCAGAGGCCGTTGTCATCTCGCAGGCTTGGTTCAATTCGTTTTCTATCTTTGAACTAGTACGTCCTCAGCGGCCGTAGTCATTTCGCTGGCTTGGTTCAATGCGTTTCTTGTCTATGAGCTAGTACGTTCTAAGCGGCCGTTGTCATCTCGCAGGCTTGGTTCAATTCGTTTTCTATCTTTGAGCTAGTACGTCCTCAGCGGCCGTAGTCATTTCGCTGGCTTGGTTCAATGCGTTCCCTATCTATGAACTAGTAGGTCCTCAGCGGCCGTTGTCATCTCGCTGGATTGGTTCAATGCGTTTCCTATCATTGAACTAGTACGTCCTCAGCGGCCGTTGCCACTTCGCAAACTTGGTTCAATGCGTTTCCTATCTTTGAACTATTACGTCTTCAGCGGCCGTTGTTACTTCGCAGGATTTATTCAATGCGTTTCCTATCTTTGAACAAGTACGTTCTAAGCGGCCGTTGTCATCTCGCTTATTTGGTTCCATGCGTTTCCTATATTTGAACTAGTACGTCCTCAGCGGCCGTTGTCATTTCGATGGCTTGGTTCAATGCGTGCACTATCTTTGAACTAGTAAGTTTTCAGAGGCCGTTGTCATCTCGCAGGCTTGGTTCAATGCATTTCCGATCTTTGAACTAGTACGTTTTAAGCGGGCGTTGTAATCTCGCTGGCTTGGTTCAATGCGTTTCCTATCTTTGATTTAGTACGTTCTCAGCGGCCGTTTTCATTTCGCAAACTTGGTTCAATGCGTTTCCTATCTTTGACCTAGTACATCCTCAGCGGCCGTTGTCATCTCGCTAGCTTGGTTCAATGCGTTTCCTATCTTTGAACTATTACGTCCTCAGTGTCCGTTGTCATTTCGCTTGCTTGGTTCAATGCGTTTCCTATCTTTGAACTAGTACGTTCTCAGCGGCCGTTTTCATTTCGCTGGCTTGGTTCAATGCGTTTCCTATTTTTGAACTAGTATGTTTTCAGAGGCCGTTGTCATCTCGCAGGCTTGGTTCAATTCGTCTTCTATCTTTGAACTAGTACGTTTTAAGCGGGCGTTGTCATCTCGCTGGCTTGGTTCAATGCGTTTCCTATCTTTGATTTAGTACGTCCTCAGCGGCCGTTGCCACTTCGCAGGATTTGTTCAATGCATTTCCTATCTTTGAACTAGTACGTCCTCAGCGGACTTTTAATTTCGCAAGCTTGGTTCAATGCTTTTCCTATCTTTGAACTAGTACGTCCTCAGCGGCCGTTGTCATTTCGATGGCTTGGTTCAATGCGTGCACTATCTTTGAACTAGTAAGTTTTCAGAGGCCGTTGTCATCTCGCAAGCTTGGTTCAATTCGTTTTCTATCTTTGAGCTAGTACGTCCTCAGCGGCCGTAGTCATTTCGCTGGCTTGGTTCAATGCGTTCCCTATCTATGAACTAGTAGGTCCTCAGCGGCCGTTGTCATCTCGCTGGATTAGTTCAATGAGTTTCCTATCTTTGAACTAGTACGTCCTCAGCGGCCGTTGCCACTTCGCAAACTTGGTTCAATGCGTTTCCTATCTTTGAACTATTTCGTCTTCAGCGGCCGTTGTTACTTCGCAGGATTTATTCAATGCGTTTCCTATCTTTGAACAAGTACGTTCTAAGCGGCCGTTGTCATCTCGCTTACCTGGTTCCATGCGTTTCCTATATTTGAACTAGTACGTCCTCAGCGGCCGTTGCCATTTCGCAGACTTTGTTCAATGCGTTTCCTATTTTTGAACTAGTACGTCTTCTGCGGCCATTGCCCCTTCGCAAGATTTGTTCAGTGCGTTTACTATCTTTTAACTATTACGTTTTCAGCGGCCGTTGTATTCTCGCTTGCTTGATTCAATGCGTTTTCTATCTTTGAACTAGTACGTCCTCTGCGGCCGTTTTCATTTCGCAAGCTTGGTTCAATTCGTTTCCTATCTTTGAACTAGTACGTCTTCAGCGGCCGTTGCCACTTCGCAGGCTTGGATCAATGCGTTTCCTATCTTTGAACTAGTACGTCCTCAGCGGCCATTGCCACTTCGCAAGCTTTGTTCAATGCGTTTCCTATCTTTGAACTATTACATCCACAGCGGCCGTTGTCATCTCGCTGGCTTGGTTCAATGCGTTCCCTATCTTTGAACTAGTACATTTAAAGCGACCGTTGTCATCTCGCTTACTTGGTTCAATGCGTTTCCTATCTTTGTACTAGTACGTTTTCAGAGGCCGTTGTCATCTCGCAGACTTGGTTCAATTCGTTTCCTATCTTTGAACTAGTACGTCCTCAGCGGCCGTTCTCATTTCGCTGGCTTGGTTCAATGCGTTCCCTATCTTTGAACTAGTATGTTTTCAGAGGCCGTTGTCATCTCGCAGGCTTGGTTCAATTCGTTTTCTATCTTTGAACTAGTATGTCCTCAGCGGCCGTAGTCATTTCGCTGGCTTGGTTCAATGCGTTCCCTATCTTTGAACAAGTACGTTCTAAGCGGCCGTTGTCATCTCGCTTACTTGGTTCCATGCGTTTCCTATATTTGAACTAGTACGTCCTCAGCGGCCGTTGCCACTTCGCAGGATTTGTTCAATGCATTTCCTATCTTTGAACTAGTACGTCCTCAGCGGACTTTTAATTTCGCAAGCTTGGTTCAATGCGTTTCTTGTCTTTGAGCTAGTACGTTTTCAGCGGCCGTTGTCATCTCGCAGGTTTAGTTCAATGCGTGCACTATCTTTGAACTAGAACGTTCTCAGTTGCCGTTGTCATTTTGCTGGCTTGGTTCAATGCTTTTCCTATCTTTGAGCTAGTACGTCCTCAGCGGCCGTTGTCATTTCGATGGCTTGGTTCAATGCGTGCACTATCTTTGAACTAGTAAGTTTTCAGAGGCCGTTGTCATCTCGCAGGCTTGGTTCAATTCGTTTTCTATCTTTGAGCTAGTACGTCTTCATCGGCCGTAGTCATTTCGCTGGCTTGGTTCAATGCGTTCCCTATCTATGAACTAGTAGGTCCTCAGCGGCCGTTGTCATCTCGCTGGATTGGTTCAATGCGTTTCCTATCTTTGAACTAGTACGTCCTCAGCGGCCGTTGCCACTTCGCAAACTTGGTTCAATGCGTTTCCTATCTTTGAACTATTACGTCTTCAGCGGCCGTTTGTTCTTCGCAGGATTTATTCAATGCGTTTCCTATCTTTGAACAAGTACGTTCTAAGCGGCCGTTGTCATCTCGCTTACTTGATTCCATGCGTTTCCTATATTTGAACTAGTACGTCCTCAGCGGCCGTTGTCATTTCGATGGCTTGGTTCAATGCGTGCACTATCTTTGAACTAGTAAGTTTTCAGAGGCCGTTGTCATCTCGCAGGCTTGGTTCAATGCGTTTTCGATCTTTGAACTAGTACGTTTTAAGCGGGCGTTGTCATCTCGCTGGCTTGGTTCAATGCGTTTCCTATCTTTGATTTAGTACGTTCTCAGCGGCCGTTTTCATTTCGCAAACTTGGTTCAATGCGTTTCCTATCTTTGACCTAGTACATCCTCAGCGGCCGTTGTCATCTCGCTGGCTTGGTTCAATGCGTTTCCTATCTTTGAACTATTACGTCCTCAGCGTCCGTTGTCATTTCGCTTGCTTGGTTCAATGCGTTTCCTATCTTTGAACTAGTACGTTCTCAGCGGCCGTTTTCATTTCGCAAGCTTGGTTCAACGCGTTTCCTATCTTTGAACTATAGAGTCCTTAGCGGCCGTTCCCACTTCGCAGGCTTGGTTCAATGCGTTTCCTATCTTTGAACTAGTACGTCCTCAGCGGCCGTTTTTATTTCGCAAGCTTGGATCAACGCGTTTTTTATCTTTGAACTAGTACGTTCTCAGCGGCCGTTGTCATCTCGCTGGCTTGGTTCAATGCGTTTCCTATCTTTGAATTAGTACGTCCTCAGCGGCCGTTGCCATTTCGCAGGCTTTGTTCAATGCGTTTCCTATTTTTGAACTAGTACGTCTTCTGCGGCCATTGCCCCTTCGCAAGATTTGTTCAGTGCGTTTACTATCTTTTAACTATTACGTTTTCAGCGGCCGTTGTATTCTCGCTTGCTTGATTCAATGCGTTTCCTATCTTTGAACTAGTACGTCCTATGCGGCCGTTTTCATTTCGCAAGCTTGGTTCAATTCGTTTCCTATCTTTAAACTAGTACGTCTTCAGCGGCCGTTGCCACTTCGCAGGCTTGGATCAATGCGTTTCCTATCTTTGAACTAGTACGTCCTCAGCGGCCATTGCCACTTCGCAAGCTTTGTTCAATGCGTTTCCTATCTTTGAACTATTACATACTCAGCGGCCGTTGTCATCTCGCTGGCTTGGTTCAATGCGTTCCCTATCTTTGAACTAGTACATTTACAGCGACCGTTGTCATCTCGCTTGCTTGGTTCAATGCGTTTCCTATCTTTGAACTAGTACGTTTTCAGAGGCCGTTGTCATCTCGCAGGCTTGGATCAATTCGTTTCCTATCTTTGAACTAGTACGTCCTCAGCGGCCGTTCTCATTTCGCTGGCTTGATTCAATGCGTTTCCTATTTTTGAACTAGTAAGTTTTCAGAGGCCGTTGTCATCTCGCAGGCTTGGTTCAATTCGTCTTCTATCTTTGAACTAGTACGTCCTCAGCGGCCGTAGTCATTTCGCTGGCTTGGTTCAATGCGTTCCCTATCTTTGAACTAGTACGTCCTCAGCGGCCGTTGCCACTTCGCAGGATTTGTTCAATGCATTTTTTATCTTTGAACTAGTACGTCCTCAGCGGACTTTTAATTTCGCAAGCTTGGTTCAATGCGTTTCTTGTCTTTGAGCTAGTACGTTTTCAGCGGCCGTTGTCATCTCGCAGGTTTGGTTCAATGCGTGCACTATCTTTGAACTAGAACGTTCTCAGTTGCCGTTGTCATTTTGCTGGCTTGGTTCAATGCTTTTCCTATCTTTGAACTAGTACGTCCTCAGCGGCCGTTGCCACTTCGCAAACTTGGTTCAATGCGTTTCCTATCTTTGAACTATTACGTCTTCAGCGGCCGTTGTTACTTCGCAGGATTTATTCAATGCGTTTCCTATCTTTGACCTAGTACATCCTCAGCGGCCGTTGTCATCTCGCTGGCTTGGTTCAATGCGTTTCCTATCTTTGAACTATTACGTCCTCAGTGTCCGTTGTCATTTCGCTTGCTTGGTTCAATGCGTTTCCTATCTTTGAACTAGTACGTCCTCAGCGGCCATTGCCACTTCGCAAGCTTTGTTCAATGCGTTTCCTATCTTTGAACTATTACATACTCAGCGGCCGTTGTCATCTCGCTGGCTTGGTTCAATGCGTTCCCTATCTTTGAACTAGTACATTTAAAGCGACCGTTGTCATCTCGCTTACTTGGTTCAATGCGTTTCCTATCTTTGAATTAGTACGTCCTCAGCGGCCGTTGCCATTTCGCAGGCTTTGTTCAATGCGTTTCCTATTTTTGAACTAGTACGTCTTCTGCGGCCATTGCCCCTTCGCAAGATTTGTTCAGTGCGTTTACTATTTTTAACTATTACGTTTTCAGCGGCCGTTGTATTCTCGCTTGCTTGATTCAATGCGTTTCCTATCTTTGAACTAGAACGTCCTCTGCGGCCGTTTTCATTTCGCAAGCTTGGTTCAATTCGTTTCCTATCTTTGAACTAGTACGTCCTCAGCGGCCATTGCCACTTCGCAAGCTTTGTTCAATGCGTTTCCTATCTTTGAACTATTACATACTCAGCGGCCGTTGTCATCTCGCTGGCTTGGTTCAATGCGTTCCCTATCTTTGAACTAGTACATTTAAAGCGACCGTTGTCATCTCGCTTACTTGGTTCAATGCGTTTCCTATCTTTGAACTAGTACGTTTTCAGAGGCCGTTGTCATCTCGCAGGCTTGGATCAATTCGTTTCCTATCTTTGAACTAGTACGTCCTCAGCGGCCGTAGTCATTTCGCTGGCTTGGTTCAATGCGTTCCCTATCTTTGAACAAGTACGTTCTAAGCGGCCGTTGTCATCTCGCTTACTTGGTTCCATGCGTTTCCTATATTTGAACTAGTACGTCCTCAGCGGCCGTTGTCATTTCGATGGCTTGGTTCAATGCGTGCACTATCTTTGAACTAGTAAGTTTTCAAAGGCCGTTGTCATCTCGCAGGCTTGGTTCAATTCGTCTTCTATCTTTGAACTAGTACGTCCTCAGCGGCCGTAGTCATTTCGCTGGCTTGGTTCAATGCGTTCCCTATCTTTGAACTAATACGTCCTCAGCGGCCGTTGCCACTTCGCAGGATTTGTTCAATGCATTTCCTATCTTTGAACTAGTACGTCCTCAGCGGACTTTTAATTTCGCAAGCTTGGTTCAATGCGTTTCTTGTCTTTGAGCTAGTACGTTTTCAGCGGCCGTTGTCATCTCGCAGGTTTGGTTCAATGCGTGCACTATCTTTGAACTAGAACGTTCTCAGTTGCCGTTGTCATTTTGCTGGCTTGGTTCAATGCTTTTCCTATCTTTGAACTAGTACGTCCTCAGCGGCCGTTGTCATTTCGATGGCTTGGTTCAATGCGTGCACTATCTTTGAACTAGTAAGTTTTCAGAGGCCGTTGTCATCTCGCAGGCTTGGTTCAATTCGTTTTCTATCTTTGAGCTAGTACGTCCTCAGCGGCCGTAGTCATTTCGCTGGCTTGGTTCAATGCGTTCCCTATCTATGAACTAGTAGGTCCTCAGCGGCCGTTGTCATCTCGCTGGATTGGTTCAATGCGTTTCCTATCTTTGAACTAGTACGTCCTCAGCGGCCGTTGCCACTTCGCAAACTTGGTTCAATGCGTTTCCTATCTTTGAACTATTACGTCTTCAGCGGCCGTTGTTACTTCGCAGGATTTATTCAATGCGTTTCCTATCTTTGAACAAGTACGTTCTAAGCGGCCGTTGTCATCTCGCTTACTTGGTTCCATGCGTTTCCTATATTTGAACTAGTACGTCCTCAGCGGCCGTTGTCATCTCGCAAGCTTGGTTCAATGCGTTTCCGATCTTTGAACTAGTACGTTTTAAGCGGGCGTTGTCATCTCGCTGGCTTGGTTCAATGCGTTTCCTATCTTTGATTTAGTACGTTCTCAGCGGCCGTTTTCATTTCGCAAACTTGGTTCAATGCGTTTCCTATCTTTGACCTAGTACATCCTCAGCGGCCGTTGTCATCTCGCTGTCTTGGTTCAATGCGTTTCCTATCTTTGAACTATTACGTCCTCAGTGTCCGTTGTCATTTCGCTTGCTTGGTTCAATGCGTTTCCTATCTTTGAACTAGTACGTTCTCAGCGGCCGTTTTCATTTCGCAAGCTTGTTTCAACGCGTTTCCTATCTTTGAACTATAGAGTCCTCAGCGGCCGTTCCCACTTCGCAAACTTGGTTCAATGCGTTTCCTATCTTTGAACTATTACGTCTTCAGCGGCCGTTGTTACTTCGCAGGATTTATTCAATGCGTTTCCTATCTTTGAACAAGTACGTTCTAAGCGGCCGTTGTCATCTCGCTTACTTGGTTCCATGCGTTTCCTATATTTGAACTAGTACGTCCTCAGCGGCCGTTGTCATCTCGCAAGCTTGGTTCAATGCGTTTCCGATCTTTGAACTAGTACGTTTTATGCGGGCGTTGTCATCTCGCTGGCTTGGTTCAATGCGTTTCCTATCTTTGATTTAGTACGTTCTCAGCGGCCGTTTTCATTTCGCAAACTTGATTCAATGCGTTTCCTATCTTTGAACTATTACGTCTTCAGCGGCCGTTGTTACTTCGCAGGATTTATTCAATGCGTTTCCTATCTTTGAACAAGTACGTTCTAAGCGGCCGTTGCCACTTCGCAAACTTAATTCAATGCGTTTCCTATCTTTGAACTATTACGTCTTCAGCGGCCGTTGTCATCTCGCAAGCTTGGTTCAATGCGTTTCCGATCTTTGAACTAGTACGTTTTAAGCGGGCGTTGTCATCTCGCTGGCTTGGTTCAATGCGTTTCCTATCTTTGATTTAGTACGTTCTCAGCGGCCGTTTTCATTTCGCAAACTTGGTTCAATGCGTTTCCTATCTTTGACCTAGTACATCCTCAGCGGCCGTTGTCATTCCGCTGGCTTGGTTCAATGCGTTTCCTATCTTTGAACTATTACGTCCTCAGTGTCCGTTGTCATTTCGCTTGCTTGGTTCAATGCGTTTCCTATCTTTGAACTAGTACGTTCTCAGCGGCCGTTTTCATTTCGCAAGCTTGGTTCAATGCGTTTCCTATCTTTGAACTATTACGTCCTCAGCGGCCGTTGTCATCTCGCTGGCTTGGTTTAATGCGTTTCCTATCTTTGAACTAGTACGTCTTCAGCGGCCGTTTTCATTTCGCAAGCTTGGTTCAATGCGTTTCCTATCTTTGAACTGTTACGTCCTCAGCGGCCGTTGTCATCTCGCTGGCTTGGTTCAATGCGTTTCCTATCTTTGAACTAGTACGTCCTCAGCGGCCGTTTTTATTTCGCAAGCTTGGTTCAATGCGTTTCCTATCTTTGAACTAGTACGTCCTCAGCGGCCATTGCCACTTCGCAAGCTTTGTTCAATGCGTTTCCTATCTTTGAACTATTACATACTCAGCGGCCGTTGTCATCTCGCTGGCTTGGTTCAATGCGTTCCCTATCTTTGAACTAGTACATTTAAAGCGACCGTTGTCATCTCGCTTACTTGGTTCAATGCGTTTCCTATCTTTGAACTAGTACGTTTTCAGAGGCCGTTGTCATCTCACAGGCTTGGATCAATTCGTTTCCTATCTTTGAACTAGTACGTCCTCAGCGGCCGTTGTCATTTCGATGGCTTGGTTCAATGCGTGCACTATCTTTGAACTAGTAAGTTTTCAGAGGCCGTTGTCATCTCGCAGGCTTGGTTCAATTTGTTTTCAATCTTTGAGCTAGTACGTCCTCAGCGGCCGTAGTCATTTCGCTGGCTTGGTTCAATGCGTTCCCTATCTATGAACTAGTAGGTCTTCAGCGGCCGTTGTCATCTCGCTGGATTGGTTCAATGCGTTTCCTATCTTTGAACTAGTACGTCCTCAGCGGCCGTTGCCACTTCGCAAACTTGGTTCAATGCGTTTCCTATTCTTGAACTATTACGTCTTCAGCGGCCGTTGTTACTTCGCAGGATTTATTCAATGCGTTTCCTATCTTTGAACAAGTACGTTCTAAGCGGCCGTTGTCATCTCGCTTACTTGGTTCCATGCGTTTCCTATATTTGAACTAGTACGTCCTCAGCGGACGTTGTCATCTCGCAAGCTTGGTTCAATGCGTTTCCGATCTTTGAACTAGTACGTTTTAAGCGGGCGTTGTCATCTCGCTGGCTTGGTTCAATGCGTTTCCTATCTTTGATTTAGTACGTTCTCAGCGGCCGTTTTCATTTCGCAAACTTGGTTCAATGCGTTTCCTATCTTTGACCTAGTACATCCTCAACGGCCGTTGTCATCTCGCTGGCTTGGTTCAATGCGTTTCCTATCTTTGAACTATTACGTCCTCAGTGTCCGTTGTCATTTCGCTTGCTTGGTTCAATGCGTTTCCTATCTTTGAACTAGTACGTTCTCAGCGGCCGTTTTCATTTCGCAAGCTTGTTTCAACGCGTTTCCTATCTTTGAACTATAGAGTCCTCAGCGGCCGTTGCCACTTCGCAGGCTTGGTTCAATGCGTTTCCTATCTTTGAACTAGTACGTCCTCAGCGGCCGTTTTTATTTCGCAAGCTTGGAACAATGCGTTTCCTATCTTTGAACTAGTACGTTCTCAGCGGCCGTTGTATTCTCGCTTGCTTGATTCAATGCGTTTCCTATCTTTGAACTAGTACGTCCTCTGCGGCCGTTTTCATTTCGCAAGCTTGGTTCAATTCGTTTCCTATCTTTGAACTAGTACGTTCTCAGGGGCCGTTGCCACTTCGCAAGCTTGGATCAATGCGTTTCCTATCTTTGAACTAGTACGTCCTCAGCGGCCATTGCCACTTCGCAAGCTTTGTTCAATGCGTTTCCTATCTTTGAACTATTACATCCTCAGCGGCCGTTGTCATCTCGCTGGCTTGGTTCAATGCGTTCCCTATCTTTGAACTAGTACATTTAAAGCGACCGTTGTCATCTCGCTTACTTGGTTCAATGCGTTTCCTATCTTTGAACTAGTACGTTTTCAGAGGCCGTTGTCATCTCGCAGGCTTGGTTCAATTCGTTTCCTGTCTTTGAACTAGTATGTCCTCAGCGGCCGTAGTCATTTCGCTGGCTTGGTTCAATGCGTTCCCTATCTTTGAACAAGTACGTTCTAAGCGGTCGTTGTCATCTCGCTTACTTGGTTCCATGCGTTTCCTATATTTGAACTAGTACGTCCTCAGCGGCCGTTGTCATTTCGATGGCTTGGTTCAATGCGTGCACTATCTTTGAACTAGTAAGTTTTCAGAGGCGGTTGTCATCTCGCAGGGTTGGTTCAATGCGTTTCCGATCTTTGAACTAGTACGTTTTAAGCGGGCGTTGTCATCTCGCTGGCTTGGTTCAATGCGTTTCCTATCTTTGAACTATTACGTCCTCAGTGTCCGTTGTCATTTCGCTTGCTTGGTTCAATGCGTTTCCTATCTTTGAACTAGTACGTTCTCAGCGGCCGTTTTCATTTCGCAAGCTTGGTTCAACGCGTTTCCTATCTTTGAACTATAAAGTCCTCAGCGGCCGTTGCCACTTCGCAGGATTTGTTCAATGCATTTCCTATCTTTGAACTAGTACGTCCTCAGCGGACTTTTCATTTCGCAAGCTTGGTACAATGCGTTTCTTGTCTTTGAGCTAGTACGTTCTTAGCGGCCGTTGTCATCTCGCAGGTTTGGTTCAATGCGTGCACTATTTTTGAACTAGAACGTTCTCAGTTGCCGTTGTCATTTCGCTTGCTTGATTCAATGCGTTTCCTATCTTTGAATTATTACGTTCTCTGCGGCCGTTTTCATTTCGCAAGCTTGGTTCAATTCGTTTCCTATCTTTGAACTAGTACGTCCTCAGCGGCCGTTGCCACTTCGCAGGCTTGGATCAATGCGTTTCCTATCTTTGAACTAGTACGTTTTCAGAGGCCGTTGTCATCTCGCAGGCTTGGTTCAATTCGTTTCCTATCTTTGAACTAGTACGTCCTCAGCGGCCGTTGTCATTTCGCTGGCTTAATTCAATGCGTTTCCTATTTTTGAACTAGTATGTTTTCAGAGGCCGTTGTCATCTCGCAGGCTTGTTTCAATTCGTTTTCTATCTTTGAACTAGTACGTCCACAGCGGCCGTAGTCATTTCGCTGGCTTGGTTCAATGCGTTCTTTATCTTTGAACAAGTACGTTCTAAGCGGCCGTTGTCATCTCGCTTACTTGGTTCCATGCGTTTCCTATATTTGAACTAGTACGTCTTCAGCGGCCGTTGTCATTTCGATGGCTTGGTTCAATGCGTGCACTATCTTTGAACTAGTAAGTTTTCAGAGGCCGTTGTCATCTCGCTCGCTTGGTTCAATGCGTTTCCTATCTTTGAACTATTACGTCCTCAGTGTCCGTTGTCATTTCGCTTGCTTGGTTCAATGCGTTTCCTACCTTTAAACTAGTACGTTCTCAGCGGCCGTTTTCATTTCGCAAGCTTGTTTCAACGCGTTTCCTATCTTTGAACTATAGAGTCCTCAGCGGCCGTTCCCACTTCGCAGGCTTGGTTCAATGCGTTTCCTATCTTTGAACTAGTACGTCCTCAGCGGCCGTTTTTATTTCGCAAGCTTGGTTCAACGCGTTTCCTATCTTTGAACTATAGAGTCCTCAGCGGCCGTTCCCACTTCGCAGGCTTGGTTCAATGCGTTTCCTATCTTTGAACTAGTACGTTTTCAGCGGCCGTTTTTATTTCGCAAGCTTGGATCAATGCGTTTCCTATCTTTGAACTAGTACGTTCTCAGCGGCCGTTGTCATCTCGCTGGCTTGGTTCAATGCGTTTCCTATCTTTGAATTAGTACGTCCTCAGCGGCCGTTGCCATTTCGCAGGCTTTGTTCAATGCGTTTCCTATTTTTGAACTAGTACGTCTTCTGCGGCCATTGCCCCTTCGCAAGATTTGTTCAGTGCGTTTACTATTTTTAACTATTACGTTTTCAGCGGCCGTTGTATTCTCGCTTGCTTGATTCAATGCGTTTCCTATCTTGAACTAGAACGTCCTCTGCGGCCGTTTTCATTTCGCAAGCTTGGTTCAATTCGTTTCCTATCTTTGAACTAGTACGTCCTCAGCGGCCATTGCCACTTCGCAGGCTTGGATCAATGCGTTTCCTATCTTTGAACTATTACATACTCAGCGGCCGTTGTCATCTCGCTGGCTTGGTTCAATGCGTTCCCTATCTTTGAACTAGTACATTTAAAGCGACCGTTGTCATCTCGCTTACTTGGTTCAATGCGTTTCCTATCTTTGAACTAGTACGTTTTCAGAGGCCGTTGTCATCTCGCAGGCTTGGTTCAATTCGTTTCCTATCTTTGAACTAGTACGTCCTCAGCGGCCGTTGTCATTTCGCTGGCTTGGTTCAATGCGTTTCCTACTTTTGAACTAGTATGTTTTCAGAGGCCGTTGTCATCTCGCAGGCTTGGTTCAATTCGTTTTCTATCTTTGAACTAGTACGTCCTCAGCGGCCGTAGTCATTTCGCTGGCTTGGTTCAATGCGTTCCCTATCTTTGAACTAGTACGTCCTCAGCGGCCATTGCCACTTCGCAGGATTTGTTCAATGCATTTCCTATCTTTGAACTAGTACGTCCTCAGCGGACTTTTAATTTCGCAAGCTTGGTTCAATGCGTTTCTTGTCTTTGAGCTAGTACGTTTTCAGCGGCCGTTGTCATCTCGCAGGTTTGGTTCAATGCGTTCCCTATCTTTGAACTAGTACGTCCTCAGCGGCCGTTGCCACTTCGCAGGATTTGTTCAATGCATTTCCTATCTTTGAACTAGTACGTCCTCAGCGGACTTTTAATTTCGCAAGCTTGGTTCAATGCGTTTCTTGTCTTTGAGCTAGTACGTTTTCAGCGGCCGTTGTCATCTCGCAGGTTTGGTTCAATGCGTGCACTATCTTTGAACTAGAACGTTCTCAGTTGCCGTTGTCATTTTGCTGGCTTGGTTCAATGCTTTTCCTATCTTTGAACTAGTACGTCCTCAGCGGCCGTTGTCATTTCGATGGCTTGGTTCAATGCGTGCACTATCTTTGAACTAGTAAGTTTTCAGAGGCCGTTGTCATCTCGCAGGCTTGGTTCAATTCGTTTTCTATCTTTGAGCTAGTACGTCCTCAGCGGCCGTAGTCATTTCGCTGGCTTGGTTCAATGCGTTCCCTATCTATGAACTAGTAGGTCCTCAGCGGCCGTTGTCATCTCGCTGGATTGGTTCAATGCGTTTCCTATCTTTGAACTAGTACGTCCTCAGCGGCCGTTGCCACTTCGCAAACTTGGTTCAATGCGTTTCCTATCTTTGAACTATTACGTCTTCAGCGGCCGTTGTTACTTCGCAGGATTTATTCAATGCGTTTCCTATCTTTGAACAAGTACGTTCTAAGCGGCCGTTGTCATCTCGCTTACTTGGTTCCATGCGTTTCCTATATTTGAACTAGTACGTCCTCAGCGGCCGTTGTCATCTCGCAAGCTTGGTTCAATGCGTTTCCGATCTTTGAACTAGTACGTTTTAAGCGGGCGTTGTCATCTCGCTGGCTTGGTTCAATGCGTTTCCTATCTTTGATTTAGTACGTTCTCAGCGGCCGTTTTCATTTCGCAAACTTGGTTCAATGCGTTTCCTATCTTTGACCTAGTACATCCTCAGCGGCCGTTGTCATCTCGCTGGCTTGGTTCAATGCGTTTCCTATCTTTGAACTATTACGTCCTCAGTGTCCGTTGTCATTTCGCTTGCTTGGTTCAATGCGTTTCCTATCTTTGAACTAGTACGTTCTCAGCGGCCGTTTTCATTTCGCAAGCTTGTTTCAACGCGTTTCCTATCTTTGAACTATAGAGTCCTCAGCGGCCGTTCCCACTTCGCAGGCTTGGTTCAATGCGTTTCCTATCTTTGAACTAGTACGTCCTCAGCGGCCGTTTCTATTTCGCAAGCTTGGATCAATGCGTTTCCTATCTTTGAACTAGTACGTTCTCAGCGGCCGTTGTCATCTCGCTGGCTTGGTTCAATGCGTTTCCTATCTTTGAATTAGTACGTCCTCAGCGGCCGTTGCCATTTCGCAGACTTTGTTCAATGCGTTTCCTATTTTTGAACTAGTACGTCTTCTGCGGCCATTGCCCCTTCGCAAGATTTGTTCAGTGCGTTTACTATCTTTTAACTATTACGCTTTCAGCGGCCGTTGTATTCTCGTTTGCTTGATTCAATGCGTTTCCTATCTTTGAACTAGTACGTCCTCTGCGGCCGTTTTGATTTCGCAAGCTTGGTTCAATTCGTTTCCTATCTTTGAACTAGTACGTTCTCAGCGGCCGTTGCCACTTCGCAGGCTTGGATCAATGCGTTTCCTATCTTTGAACTAGTACGTCCTCAGCGGCCATTGCCACTTCGCAGGCTTTGTTCAATGCGTTTCCTATCTTTGAACTATTACATCCTCAGCGGCCGTTGTCATCTCGCTGGCTTGGTTCAATGCGTTCCCTATCTTTGAACTAGTACATTTAAAGCGACCGTTGTCATCTCGCTTACTTGGTTCAATGCGTTTCCTATCTTTAAACTAGTACGTTTTCAGAGGCCGTTGTCATCTCGCAGGTTTGGTTCAATTCGTTTCCTGTCTTTGAACTAGTATGTCCTCAGCGGCCGTAGTCATTTCGCTGGCTTGGTTCAATGCGTTCCCTATCTTTGAACAAGTACGTTCTAAGCGGCCGTTGTCATCTCGCTTACTTGGTTCCATGCGTTTCCTATATTTGAACTAGTACGTCCTCAGCGGCCGTTGTCATTTCGATGGCTTGGTTCAATGCGTGCACTATCTTTGAACTAGTAAGTTTTCAGAGGCCGTTGTCATCTCGCAGGCTTAGTTCAATTCGTCTTCTATCTTTGAACTAGTACGTCCTCAGCGGCCGTAGTCATTTCGCTGGCTTGGTTCAATGCGTTCCCTATCTTTGAACTAGTACGTCCTCAGCGGCCGTTGCCACTTCGCAGGATTTGTTCAATGCATTGTCTATCTTTGAACTAGTACGTCCTCAGCGGACTTTTAATTTCGCAAGCTTGGTTCAATGCGTTTCTTGTCTTTGAGCTAGTACGTTTTCAGCGGCCGTTGTCATCTCGCAGGTTTGGTTCAATGCGTTCCCTATCTTTGAACTAGTACGTCCTCAGCGGCCGTTGCCACTTCGCAGGATTTGTTCAATGCATTTCCTATCTTTGAACTAGTACGTCCTCAGCGGACTTTTAATTTCGCAAGCTTGGTTCAATGCGTTTCTTGTCTTTGAGCTAGTACGTTTTCAGCGGCCGTTGTCATCTCGCAGGTTTGGTTCAATGCGTGCACTATCTTTGAACTAGAACGTTCTCAGTTGCCGTTGTCATTTTGCTGGCTTGGTTCAATGCTTTTCCTATCTTTGAACTAGTACGTCCTCAGCGGCCGTTGTCATTTCGATGGCTTGGTTCAATGCGTGCACTATCTTTGAACAAGTACGTTCTAAGCGGCCGTTGTCATCTCGCTTACTTGGTTCCATGCGTTTCCTATATTTGAACTAGTACGTCCTCAGCGGCCGTTGTCATTTCGATGGCTTGGTTCAATGCGTGCACTATCTTTGAACTAGTAAGTTTTCAGAGGCCGTTGTCATCTCGCAGGCTTGGTTCAATTCGTCTTCTATCTTTGAACTAGTACGTCCTCAGCGGCCGTAGTCATTTCGCTGGCTTGGTTCAATGCGTTCCCTATCTTTGAACTAGTACGTCCTCAGCGGCCATTGCCACTTCGCAGGATTTGTTCAATGCATTTCCTATCTTTGAACTAGTACGTCCTCAGCGGACTTTTAATTTCGCAAGCTTGGTTCAATGCGTGCACTATCTTTGAACTAGTAAGTTTTCAGAGGCCGTTGTCATCTCGCAGGCTTGGTTCAATTCGTTTTCTATCTTTGAGCTAGTACGTCCTCAGCGGCCGTAGTCATTTCGCTGGCTTGGATCATTGCGTTCCCTATCTATGAACTAGTAGGTCCTCAGCGGCCGTTGTCATCTCGCTGGATTGGTTCAATGCGTTTCCTATCTTTGAACTAGTACGTCCTCAGCGGCCGTTGCCACTTCGCAAACTTGGTTCAATGCGTTTCCTATCTTTGAACTATTACGTCTTCAGCGGCCGTTGTTACTTCGCAGGATTTATTCAATGCGTTTCCTATCTTTGAACAAGTACGTCCTCAGTGTCCGTTGTCATTTCGCTTGCTTGGTTCAATGCGTTTCCTATCTTTGAACTAGTACGTTCTCAGCGGCCGTTGTCATCTCGCTGGCTTGGTTCATTGCGTTTCCTATCTTTGAACTAGTACGTTCACAGCGGCCGTTTTCATTTCGCAAGCTTGGTTCATTGCGTTTCCTATCTTGAACTAGTACGTTCTCAGCGGCCGTTGTCATCTCGCAGGCTTGGTTCAATGCGTGCACTATCTTTGAACTAGAACATTTTCAGCGGCCGTTGTCATCTCGCTGGCTTGGTTCAATGCGTTTCCTATCTTTGAATTAGTACGTCCTCAGCGGCCGTTGCCATTTCGCAGACTTTGTTCAATGCGTTTCCTATTTTTGAACTAGTACGTCTTCTGCGGCCATTGCCCTTTCGCAAGATTTGTTCAGTGCGTTTACTATCTTTTAACTATTACGTTTTCAGCGGCCGTTGTATTCTCGCTTGCTTGATTCAATGCGTTTCCTATCTTTGAACTAGTACGTCCTCTGCGGCCGTTTTCATTTCGCATACTTGGTTCAATTCGTTTCCTATCTTTGAACTAGTACGTTCTCAGCGGCCGTTGCCACTTCGCAGGCTTGGATCAATGCGTTTCCTATCTTTGAACTAGTACGTCCTCAGCGGCCGTTGTCATCTCGCAAGCTTGGTTCAATGCGTTTCCGATCTTTGAACTAGTACGTTTTAAGCGGGCGTTGTCATCTCGCTGGCTTGGTTTAATGCGTTTCCTATCTTTGATTTAGTACGTTCTCAGCGGCCGTTTTCATTTCGCAAACTTGGTTCAATGCGTTTTCTATCTTTGACCTAGTACATCCTCAGCGGCCGTTGTCATCTCGCTGGCTTGGTTCAATGCGTTTCCTATCTTTGAACTATTACGTCCTCAGTGTCCGTTGTCATTTCGCTTGCTTGGTTCAATGCGTTTCCTATCTTTGAACTAGTACGTTCTCAGCGGCCGTTTTCATTTCGCAAGCTTAATTCAACGCGTTTCCTATCTTTGAACTATAGAGTCATCAGCGGCCGTTCCCACTTCGCAGGCTTGGTTCAATGCGTTTCCTATCTTTGAACTAGTACGTCCTCAGCGGCCGTTGCCATCTCGCAAACTTGGTTCAATGCGTTTCCTATCTTTGAACTATTTCGTCTTCAGCGGCCGTTGTTACTTCGCAGGATTTATTCAATGCGTGTCCTATCTTTGAACAAGTACGTTCTAAGCGGCCGTTGTCATCTCGCTTACCTGGTTCCATGCGTTTCCTATATTTGAACTAGTACGTCCTCAGCGGCCGTTGTCATTTCGATGGGTTGGTTCAATGCGTGCACTATCTTTGAACTAGTAAGTTTTCAGAGGCCGTTGTCATCTCGCAGGCTTGGTTCAATGCGTTTCCGATCTTTGAACTAGTACGTTTTAAGCGGGCGTTGTCATCTCGCTGGCTTGGTTCAATGCGTTTCCTATCTTTGATTTAGTACGTTCTCAGCGGCCGTTGTCATCTCGCTGGCTTGGTTCAATGCGTTTCCTATCTTTGATTTAGTACGTTCTCAGCGGCCGTTGTCATCTCGCTGGCTTGGTTCAATGCGTTTCCTATCTTTGAACTATTACGTCCTCAGTGTCCGTTGTCATTTCGCTTGCTTGGTTCAATGCGTTTCCTATCTTTGAACTAGTACGTTCTCAGCGGCCGTTTTCATTTCGCAAGCTTGGTTCAACGCGTTTCCTATCTTTGAAGTATAGAGTCCTCAGCGGCCGTTCCCACTTCGCAGGCTTGGTTCAATGCGTTTCCTAACTTTGAACTAGTACGTCCTCAGCGGCCATTGCCACTTCGCAAGCTTTGTTCAATGCGTTTCTTATCTTTGAACTAGTAGGTCCTCAGCGGCCGTTGTCATCTCGCTGGCTTGATTCAATGCGTTTCCTATCATTGAACTAGTACGTCCTCAGCGGCCGTTGCCACTTCGCAGGATTTGTTCAATGCATTTCCTATCTTTGAACTAGTACGTCCTCAGCGGACTTTTCATTTCGCAAGCTTGGTTCAATGCGTTTCCTATCTTTGAACTAGTACGTTCTCAGCGGCCGTTTTCATTTCGCAAGCTTGGTTCAACGCGTTTCCTATCTTTGAACTATAGAGTCCTCAGCGGCCGTTCCCACTTCGCAGGCTTGGTTCAATGCGTTTCCTATCTTTGAACTAGTACGTCCTCAGCGGCCGTTTTTATTTCGCAAGCTTGGATCAATGCGTTTCCTATCTTTGAACTAGTACGTTCTCAGCGGCCGTTGTCATCTCTCTGGGTTGGTTCAATGCGTTTCCTATCTTTGAATTAGTACGTCCTCAGCGGCCGTTGCCATTTCGCAGGCTTTGTTCAATGCGTTTCCTATTTTTTAACTAGTACGTCTTCTGCGGCCATTGCCCCTTCGCAAGATTTGTTCAGTGCGTTTACTATCTTTTAACTATTACGTTTTCAGCGGCCGTTGTATTCTCGCTTGCTTGATTCAATGCGTTTCCTATTTTTGAACTAGTACGTCCTCTGCGGCCGTTTTCATTTCGCAAGCTTGGTTCAATTCGTTTCCTATCTTTGAACTAGTACGTCTTCAGCGGCCGTTGCCACTTCGCAGGCTTGAATCAATGCGTTTCCTATCTTTGAACTAGTACGTCCTCAGCGGCCATTGCCACTTCGCAAGCTTTGTTCAATGCGTTTCCTATCTTTGAACTATTACATTTTCAGCGGCCGTTGTCATCTCGCTGGCTTGGTTCAATGCGTTCCCTATCTTTGAACTAGTACATTTAAAGCGACCGTTGTCATCTCGCTTACTTGGTTCAATGCGTTTCCTATCTTTGAACTAGTACGTTTTCAGAGGCCGTTGTCATCTCGCAGACTTGGTTAAATTCGTTTCCTATCTTTGAACTAGTACGTCCTCAGCGGCCGTTCTCATTTCGCTGGCTTGGTTCAATGCGTTTCCTATTTTTGAACTAGTATGTTTTCAGAGGCCGTTGTCATCTCGCAGGCTTGGTTCAATTCGTTTTCTATCTTTGAACTAGTATGTCCTCAGCGGCCGTAGTCATTTCGCTGGCTTGGTTCAATGCGTTCCCTATCTTTGAACAAGTACGTTCTAAACGGCCGTTGTCATCTCGCTTACTTGGTTCCATGCGTTTCCTATATTTGAACTAGTACGTCCTCAGCGGCCGTTGTCATTTCGATGGCTTGGTTCAATGCGTGCACTATTCTTGAACTAGTAAGTTTTCAGAGGCCGTTGTCATCTCGCAGGCTTGGTTCAATTCGTCTTCTATCTTTGAACTAGTACGTCCTCAGCGGCCGTAGTCATTTCGCTGGCTTGGTTCAATGCGTTCCCTATCTTTGAACTAGTACGTCCTCAGCGGCCGTTGCCACTTCGATGGCTTGGTTCAATGCGTGCACTATCTTTGAACTAGTAAGTTTTCTGAGGCCGTTGTCATCTCGCAGGCTTGGTTCAATGCGTTTCCGATCTTTGAACTAGTACGTTTTAAGCGGGCGTTGTAATCTCGCTGGCTTGGTTCAATGCGTTTCCTATCTTTGATTTAGTACGTTCTCAGCGGCCGTTTTCATTTCGCAAACTTGGTTCAATGCGTTTCCTATCTTTGACCTAGTACATCCTCAGCGGCCGTTGTCATCTCGCTGGCTTGGTTCAATGCGTTTCCTATCTTTGAACTATTACGTCCTCAGCGTCCGTTGTCATTTCGCTGGCTTGGTTCAATGCGTTTCCTATCTTTGAACTAGTACGTTCTCAGCGGCCGTTTTCATTTCGCAAGCTTGGTTCAACGCGTTTCCTATCTTTGAACTATAGAGTCCTCAGCGGCCGTTCCCACTTCGCAGGCTTGGTTCAATGCGTTTCCTATCTTTGAACTAGTACGTCCTCAGCGGCCGTATTTATTTCGCAAGCTTGGATCAATGCGTTTCCTATTTTTGAACTAGTACGTTCTCAGCGGCCGTTGTCATCTCGCTGGCTTGGTTCAATGCGTTTCCTATCTTTGAATTAGTACGTCCTCAGCGGCCGTTGCCATTTCGCAGGCTTTGTTCAATGCGTTTCCTATTTTTGAACTAGTACGTCTTCTGCGGCCATTGCCCCTTCGCAAGATTTGTTCAGTGCGTTTGCTATCTTTTAACTATTACGTTTTCAGCGGCCGTTGTATTCTCGCTTGCTTGATTCAATGCGTTTCCTATCTTTGAACTAGTACGTCCTCTGCGGCCGTTTTCATTTCGCAAGCTTGGTTCAATTCGTTTCCTATCTTTGAACTAGTACGTCTTCAGCGGCCGTTGCCACTTCGCAGGCTTGGATCAATGCGTTTCCTATTTTTGAACTAGTACGTCCTCAGCGGCCATTGCCCCTTCGCAAGCTTTGTTCAATGCGTTTCCTATCTTTGAACTATTACATCCTCAGCGGCCGTTGTCATCTCGCTGGCTTGGTTCAATGCGTTCCCTATCTTTGAACTAGTACATTTAAATCGACCGTTGTCATCTCGCTTACTTGGTTCAATGCGTTTCCTATCTTTGAACTAGTACGTTTTCAGAGGCCGTTGTCATCTCGCAGACTTGGTTCAATTCGTTTCCTATCTTTGAACTAGTACGTCCTCAGCGGCCGTTCTCATTTCGCTGGCTTGGTTCAATGCGTTTCCTATTTTTGAACTAGTATGTTTTCAGAGGCCGTTGTCATCTCGCAGGCTTGGTTCAATTCGTTTTCTATCTATGAACTAGTATGTCCTCAGCGGCCGTAGTCATTTCGCTGGCTTGGTTCAATGCGTTCCCTATCTTTGAACAAGTACGTTCTAAGTGGCCGTTGTCATCTCGCTTACTTGGTTCCATGCGTTTCCTATATTTGAACTAGTACGTCCTCAGCGGCCGTTGTCATTTCGATGGCTTGGTTCAATGCGTGCACTATCTTTGAACTAGTAAGTTTTCAGAGGCCGTTGTCATCTCGCAGGCTTGGTTCAATTCGTCTTCTATCTTTGAACTAGTACGTCCTCAGCGGCCGTAGTCATTTCGCTAACTTGGTTCAATGCGTTCCCTATCTTTGAACTAGTACGTCCTCAGCGGCCGTTGCCACTTCGATGGCTTGGTTCAATGCGTGCACTATCTTTGAACTAGTAAGTTTTCAGAGGCCGTTGTCATCTCGCAGGCTTGGTTCAATGCGTTTCCGATCTTTGAACTAGTACGTTTTAAGCGGGCGTTGTAATCTCGCTGGCTTGGTTCAATGCGTTTCCTATCTTTGATTTAGTACGTTCTCAGCGGCCGTTTTCATTTCGCAAACTTGGTTCAATGCGTTTCCTATCTTTGACCTAGTACATCCTCAGCGGCCGTTGTCATCTCGCTAGCTTGGTTCAATGCGTTTCCTATCTTTGAACTATTACGTCCTCAGTGTCCGTTGTCATTTCGCTTGCTTGGTTCAATGCGTTTCCTATCTTTGAACTAGTACGTTCTCAGCGGCCGTTGTCATTTCGCAAGCTTGGTTCAACGCGTTTCCTATCTTTGAACTATAGAGTCCTCAGCGGCCGTTCCCACTTCGCAGGCTTGGTTCAATGCGTTTCCTATCTTTGAACTAGTACGTCCTCAGCGGCCGTTTTTATTTCGCAAGCTTGGATCAATGCGTTTCCTATCTTTGAACTAGTACGTTCTCAGCGGCCGTTGTCATCTCTCTGGGTTGGTTCAATGCGTTTCCTATCTTTGAATTAGTACGTCCTCAGCGGCCGTTGCCATTTCGCAGGCTTTGTTCAATGCGTTTCCTATTTTTTAACTAGTACGTCTTCTGCGGCCATTGCCCCTTCGCAAGATTTGTTCAGTGCGTTTACTATCTTTTAACTATTACGTTTTCAGCGGCCGTTGTATTCTCGCTTGCTTGATTCAATGCGTTTCCTATCTTTGAACTAGTACGTCCTCTGCGGCCGTTTTCATATCGCAAGCTTGGTTCAAATCGTTTCCTATCTTTGAACTAGTACGTCTTCAGCGGCCGTTGACACTTCGCAGGCTTGGACCAATGCGTTTCCTATCTTTGAACTAGTACGTCCTCAGCGGCCATTGCCACTTCGCAAGCTTTGTTCAATGCGTTTCCTATCTTTGAACTATTACATCCTCAGCGGCCGTTGTCATCTCGCTGGCTTGGTTCAATGCGTTTCCTATCTTTGAACTATTACGTCCTCAGTGTCCGTTGTCATTTCGCTTGCTTGGTTCAATGCGTTTCCTATCTTTGAACTAGTACGTTCTCAGCGGCCGTTTTCATTTCGCAAGCTTGGTTCAACGCGTTTCCTATCTTTGAACTATAGAGTCATCAGCGGCCGTTCCCATTTCGCAGGCTTGGTTCAATGCGTTTCCTAACTTTGAACTAGTACGTCCTCAGCGGCCATTGCCACTTCGCAAGCTTTGTTCAATGCGTTTCTTATCTTTGAACTAGTAGGTCCTCAGCGGCCGTTGTCATCTCGCAGGATTTGTTCAATGCATTTCCTATCTTTGAACTAGTACGTCCTCAGCGGACTTTTCATTTCGCAAGCTTGGTTCAATGCGTTTCTTGTCTTTGA
Source organism: Tetramorium bicarinatum (assembly GCA_928718305.1). Lineage (NCBI taxonomy): Eukaryota > Metazoa > Arthropoda > Insecta > Hymenoptera > Formicidae > Tetramorium > Tetramorium bicarinatum. The sequence continues at coordinate 62,452 of CAKMUF010000163.1, read as the reverse complement.
GCTAGTACGTTCTTAGCGGCCGTTGTCATCTTGCAGGTTTGGTTCAATGCGTGCACTATCTTTGAACTAGAACGTTCTCAGTTGCCGTTGTCATTTCGCTTGCTTGATTCAATGCGTTTCCTATCTTTGAACTAGTACGTCCTCTGCGGCCGTTTTTATTTCGCAAGCTTGATTCAATTCGTTTCCTATCTTTGAACTAGTACGTCCTCAGCGGCCGTTGCCACTTCGCAGGCTTGGTTCAATTCGTTCCCTATCTTTGAACAAGTACGTTCTAAGCGGCCGTTGTCGTCTCGCTTACTTGGTTCCATGCGTTTCCTATATTTGAACTAGTACGTCCTCAGCGGCCGTTTTCATTTCGATGGCTTGGTTCAATGCGTGCCCTATCTTTGAACTAGTAAGTTTTCAGAGGCCGTTGTCATCTCGCAGGCTTGGTTCAATTCGTTTTCTATCTTTGAACTAGTATGTCCTCAGCGGCAGTAGTCATTTCGCTGGCTTGGTTCAATGCGTTCCCTATCTTTAAACAAGTACGTTCTAAGCGGCCGTTGTCATCTCGCTTACTTGGATCCATGCGTTTCCTATATTTGAACTAGTACGTCCTCAGCGGCCGTTGTCATTTCGATGGCTTGGTTCAATGCGTGCACTATCTTTGAACTAGTAAGTTTTCAGAGGCCGTTGTCATCTCGCAGGCTTGGTTCAATTCGTCTTCTATCTTTGAACTAGTACGTCCTCAGCGGCCGTAGTCATTTCGCTGGCTTGGTTCAATGCGTTCCCTATCTTTGAACTAGTACGTCCTCAGCGGCCGTTGCCACTTCGCAGGATTTGTTCAATGCATTTCCTATCTTTGAACTAGTACGTCCTCAGCGGACTTTTAATTTCGCAAGCTTGGTTCAATGCGTTTCTTGTCTTTGAGCTAGTACGTTTTCAGCGGCCGTTGTCATCTCGCAGGTTTGGTTCAATGCGTGCACTATCTTTGAACTAGAACGTTCTCAGTTGCCGTTGTCATTTTGCTGGCTTGGTTCAATGCTTTTCCTATCTTTGAACTAGTACGTCCTCAGCGGCCGTTGTCATTTCGCTGGCTTGGTTCAATGCGTGCACTATCTTTGAACTAGTAAGTTTTCAGAGGCCGTTGTCATCTCGCACTTGGTTCAATTCGTTTTCTATCTTTGAGCTAGTACGTCCTCAGCGGCCGTAGTCATTTCGCTGGCTTGGTTCAATGCGTTCCCTATCTATGAACTAGTAGGTCCTCAGCGGCCGTTGTCATCTCGCTGGATTGGTTCAATGCGTTTCCTATCTTTGAACTAGTACGTCCTCAGCGGCCGTTGCCACTTCGCAAACTTGGTTCAATGCGTTTCCTATCTTGAACTATTACGTCTTCAGCGGCCGTTGTTATTTCGCAGGATTTATTCAATGCGTTTCCTATCTTTGAACAAGTACGTTCTAAGCGGCCGTTGTCATCTCGCTTACTTGGTTCCATGCGTTTCCTATATTTGAACTAGTACGTCCTCAGCGGACGTTGTCATCTCGCAAGCTTGGTTCAATGCGTTTCCGATCTTTGAACTAGTACGTTTTAAGCGGGCGTTGTCATCTCGCGGGCTTGGTTCAATGCGTTTCCGATCTTTGAACTAGTACGTTTTAAGCGGGCGTTGTAATCTCGCTGGCTTGGTTCAATGCGTTTCCTATCTTTGATTTAGTACGTTCTCAGCGGCCGTTTTCATTTCGCAAACTTGGTTCAATGCGTTTCCCTATCTTTGAACTAGTACGTCCTCAGCGGCCGTTGTCATCTCGCTGGCTTGGTTCAATGCGTTTCCTATCTTTGAACTATTACGTTCTCAGCGGCCGTTGTCATCTCGCTGGCTTGGTTCAATGCGTTTCCTATCTTTGAACTAGTACGTTCTCAGCGGCCGTTTTCATTTCGCAAGCTTGGTTCAACGCGTTTTTTATCTTTGAACTATAGAGTCCTCAGCGGCCGTTCCCACTTCGCAGGCTTGGTTCAATGCGTTTCCTATCTTTGAACTAGTACGTCCTCAGCGGCTGTTTTTATTTCGCAAGCTTGGATCAATGCGTTTCCTATCTTTGAACTAGTACGTTCTCAGCGGCCGTTGTCATCTCTCTGGGTTGGTTCAATGCGTTTCCTATCTTTGAATTAGTACGTCATCAGCGGCCGTTGCCATTTCGCAGGCTTTGTTCAATGCGTTTCCTATTTTTGAACTAGTACGTCTTCTGCGGCCATTGCCCCTTCGCAAGATTTGTTCAGTGCGTTTACTATCTTTTAACTATTACGTTTTCAGCGGCCGTTGTATTCTCGCTTGCTTGATTCAATGCGTTTTTTATCTTTGAACTAGTACGTCCTCTGCGGCCGTTTTCATTTCGCAAGCTTGGTTCAATTCGTTTCCTATCTTTGAACTAGTACGTCTTCAGCGGCCGTTGCCACTTCGCAGGCTTGGATCAATGCGTTTCCTATCTTTGAACTAGTACGTCCTCAGCGGCCATTGCCACTTCGCAAGCTTTGTTCAATGCGTTTCCTATCTTTGAACTATTACATCCTCAGCGGCCGTTGTCATCTCGCTGGCTTGGTTCAATGCGTTCCCTATCTTTGAACTAGTACATTTAAAGCGACCGTTGTCATCTCGCTTACTTGGTTCAATGCGTTTCCTATCTTTGAACTAGTACGTTTTCAGAGGCCGTTGTCATCTCGCAGGCTTGGTTCAATTCGTTTCCTATCTTTGAATTAGTACGTCCTCAGCGGCCGTTCTCATTTCGCTGGCTTGGTTTAATGCGTTTCCTATTTTTGAACTAGTATGTTTTCAGAGGCCGTTGTCATCTCGCAGGCTTGGTTCAATTCGTTTTCTATCTTTGAACTAGTATGTCCTCAGCGGCCGTAGTCATTTCGCTGGCTTGGTTCAATGCGTTCCCTATCTTTGAACAAGTACGTTCTAAACGGCCGTTGTCATCTCGCTTACTTGGTTCCATGCGTTTCCTATATTTGAACTAGTACGTCCTCAGCGGCCGTTGTCATTTCGATGGCTTGGTTCAATGCGTGCACTATCTTTGAACTAGTAAGTTTTCAGAGGCCGTTGTCATCTCGCAGGCTTGGTTCAATTCGTCTTCTATCTTTGAACTAGTACGTCCTCAGCGGCCGTAGTCATTTCGCTAACTTGGTTCAATGCGTTCCCTATCTTTGAACTAGTACGTCCTCAGCGGCCGTTGCCACTTCGATGGCTTGGTTCAATGCGTGCACTATCTTTGAACTAGTAAGTTTTCAGAGGCCGTTGTCATCTCGCAGGCTTGGTTCAATGCGTTTCCGATCTTTGAACTAGTACGTTTTAAGCGGGCGTTGTAATCTCGCTGGCTTGGTTCAATGCGTTTCCTATCTTTGATTTAGTACGTTCTCAGCGGCCGTTTTCATTTCGCAAACTTGGTTCAATGCGTTTCCTATCTTTGACCTAGTACATCCTCAGCGGCCGTTGTCATCTCGCTAGCTTGGTTCAATGCGTTTCCTATCTTTGAACTATTACGTCCTCAGTGTCCGTTGTCATTTCGCTTGCTTGGTTCAATGCGTTTCCTATCTTTGAACTAGTACGTTCTCAGCGGCCGTTTTCATTTCGCAAGTTTGTTTCAACGCGTTTCCTATCTTTGAACTATAGAGTCCTCAGCGGCCGTTCCCACTTCGCAGGCTTGGTTCAATGCGTTTCCTATCTTTGAACTAGTACGTCCTCAGCGGCCGTTTTTATTTCGCAGGCTTGGATCAATGCGTTTCCTATCTTTGAACTAGTACGTTCTCAGCGGCCGTTGTCATCTCGCTGGCTTGGTTCAATGCGTTTCCTATCATTGAATTAGTACGTCCTCAGCGGCCGTTGCCATTTCGCAGGCTTTGTTCAATGCGTTTCCTATTTTTTAACTAGTACGTCTTCTGCGGCCATTGCCCCTTCGCAAGCTTTGTTCAGTGCGTTTACTATCTTTTAACTATTACGTTTTCAGCGGCCGTTGTATTCTCGCTTGCTTGATTCAATGCGTTTCCTATCTTTGAACTAGTACGTCCTCTGCGGCCGTTCTCATTTCGCAAGCTTGGTTCAATTCGTTTCCTATCTTTGAACTAGTACGTCTTCAGCGGCCGTTGACACTTCGCAGGCTTGGACAATGCGTTTCCTATCTTTGAACTAGTACGTCCTCAGCGGCCATTGCCACTTCGCAAGCATTCAATGCGTTTCCTATCTTTGAACTAGTACGTCCTCAGCGGCCGTTGTCATCTCGCTGGCTTGGTTCAATGCGTTTCTTATCTTTGAACTATAGAGTCCTCAGCGGCCGTTCCCACTTCGCAGGCTTGGTTCAATGCGTTTCCTATCTTTGAACTAGTACGTCCTCAGCGGCCGTTTTTATTTCGCAAGCTTGGATCAATGCGTTTCCTATTTTTGAACTAATACGTTCTCAGCGGCCGTTGTCATCTCGCTGGCTTGGTTCAATGCGTTTCCTATTTTTGAATTAGTACGTCCTCAGCGGCCGTTGCCATTTCGCAGACTTTGTTCAATGCGTTTCCTATTTTTGAACTAGTACGTCTTCTGCGGCCATTGCCCCTTCGCAAGATTTGTTCAGTGCGTTTACTATCTTTTAACTATTACGTTTTCAGCGGCCGTTGTATTCTCGCTTGCTTGATTCAATGCGTTTCCTATCTTTGAACTAGTACGTCTTCAGCGGCCGTTGCCACTTCGCAGGCTTGGATCAATGCGTTTCCTATCTTTGAACTAGTACGTCTTCAGCGGCCATTGCCACTTCGCAAGCTTTGTTCAATGCGTTTCCTATCTTTGAACTATTACATCCTCAGCGGCCGTTGTCATCTCGCTGGCTTGGTTCAATGCGTTCCCTATCTTTGCACTAGTACATTTAAAGCGACCGTTGTCATCTCGCTTACTTGGTTCAATGCGTTTCCTATCTTTGAACTAGTACGTTTTCAGAGGCCGTTGTCATCTCGCAGGCTTGGTTCAATTCGTTTCCTATCTTTGAATTAGTACGTCCTCAGCGGCCGTTCTCATTTCGCTGGCTTGGTTCAATGCGTTTCCTATTTTTGAACTAGTATGTTTTCAGAGGCCGTTGTCATCTCGCAGGCTTGGTTCAATTCGTTTTCTATCTTTGAACTAGTACGTCCTCAGCGGCCGTAGTCATTTCGCTGGCTTGGTTCAATGCGTTTCCTATCTTTGAACAAGTACGTTCTAAGCGGCCGTTGCCACTTCGCAAACTTGGTTCAATGCGTTTCCTATCTTTGAACTATTACGTCTTCAGCGGCCGTTGTCATCTCGCAAGCTTGGTTCAATGCATTTCCTATCTTTGAACTAGTACGTCCTCAGCGGACTTTTAATTTCGCAAGCTTGGTTCAATGCGTTTCTTGTCTTTGAGCTAGTACGTTTTCAGCGGCCGTTGTCATCTCGCAGGTTTGGTTCAATGCGTGCACTATCTTTGAACTAGAACGTTCTCAGTTGCCGTTGTCATTTTGCTGGCTTGGTTCAATGCTTTTCCTATCTTTGAACTAGTACGTCCTCAGAGGCCGTTGTCATTTCGATGGCTTGGTTCAATGCGTGCACTATCTTTGAACTAGTAAGTTTTCAGAGGCCGTTGTCATTTCGCAGGCTTGGTTCAATTCGTTTTCTATCTTTGAGCTAGTACGTCCTCAGCGGCCGTAGTCATTTCGCTGGCTTGGTTCAATGCGTTCCCTATCTATGAACTAGTAGGTCCTCAGCGGCCGTTGTCATCTCGCTGGATTGGTTCAATGCGTTTCCTATCTTTGAACTAGTACGTCCTCAGCGGCCGTTGCCACTTCGCAAACTTGGTTCAATGCGTTTCCTATTTTTGAACTATTACGTCTTCAGCGGCCGTTGTTACTTCGCAGGATTTATTCAATGCGTTTCCTATCTTTGAACAAGTATTATTATGTTTTCAGAGGCCGTTGTCATCTCGCAGGCTTGGTTCAATTCGTTTTCTATCTTTGAACTAGTATGTCCTCAGCGGCAGTAGTCATTTCGCTGGCTTAGTTCAATGCGTTTCCTATCTTTGAACTAGTACGTTCTCAGCGGCCGTTGTCATCTCGCTTGCTTGGTTCCATGCGTTTCCTATCTTTGAACTAGTACGTCCTCAGCGGCCGTTGTCATTTCGATGGCTTGGTTCAATGCGTGCACTATCTTTGAACTAGTAAGTTTTCAGAGGCCGTTGTCATCTCGCAGGCTTAGTTCAATTCGTCTTCTATCTTTGAACTAGTACGTCCTCAGCGGCCGTAGTCATTTCGCTGGCTTGGTTCAATGCGTTCCCTATCTTTGAACTAGTACGTCCTCAGCGGCCGTTGCCACTTCGCAGGATTTGTTCAATGCATTTTCTATCTTTGAACTAGTACGTCCTCAGCGGACTTTTAATTTCGCAAGCTTGGTTCAATGCGTTTCTTGTCTTTGAGCTAGTACGTTTTCAGCGGCCGTTGTCATCTCGCAGGTTTGGTTCAATGCGTGCACTATCTTTGAACTAGTAAGTTTTCAGAGGCCGTTGTCATCTCGCAGGCTTGGTTCAATTCGTTTTCTATTTTTGAACTAGTATGTCCTCAGCGGCCGTAGTCATTTCGCTGGCTTAGTTCAATGCGTTCCCTATCTTTGAACAAGTACGTTCTAAGCGGCCGTTGTCATCTCGCTTACTTGGTTCCATGCGTTTCCTATATTTGAACTAGTACGTCCTCAGCGGCCGTTGTCATTTCGATGGCTTGGTTCAATGTGTGCACTATCTTTGAACTAGTAAGTTTTCAGAGGCCGTTGTCATCTCGCAGGCTTGGTTCAATTCGTCTTCTATCTTTGAACTAGTACGTCCTCAGCGGCCGTAGTCATTTCGCTGGCTTGGTTCAATGCGTTTCCTAACTTTGAACTAGTACATCCTCAGCGGCCATTGCCACTTCGCAAGCATTGTTCAATGCGTTTCTTATCTTTGAACTAGTAGGTCCTCAGCGGCCGTTTTCATTTCGCAAGCTTGGATCAATGCGTTTCCTATCTTTGAACTAGTACGTTCTCAGCGGCCGTTGACATCTCGCTGTCTTGGTTCAATGCGTTTCCTATCTTTGAACTATTACGTTCTCAGCGGCCGTTGCCATATCGCTGGCTTGGTTCAATGCTTTTCCTATCTTTGAACTAGTACGTCCTCAGCGGCCGTGGTCATTTCGCTGGCTTGGTTCAATGCGTTTCCTATCTTTGAACTATTACGTCTTCAGCGGCCGTTGTTACTTCGCAGGATTTATTCAATGCGTTTCCTATCTTTGAACAAGTACGTTCTAAGCGGCCGTTGTCATCTTGCTTACTTGGTTCCATGCGTTTCCTATCTTTGAACTATTACGTCTTCAGCGGCCGTTGTTACTTCGCAGGATTTATTCAATGCGTTTTCTATCTTTGAACAAGTACGTTCTAAGCGGCCGTTGTCATCTCGCTTATTTGGTTCCATGCGTTTCCTATATTTGAACTAGTACGTCCTCAGCGGCCGTTGTCATTTCGATGGCTTGGTTCAATGCGTGCACTATCTTTGAACTAGTAAGTTTTCAGAGGCCGTTGTCATCTCGCAGGCTTGGTTCAATGCGTTTCCGATCTTTGAACTAGTACGTTTTAAGCGGGCGTTGTAATCTCGCTGGCTTGGTTCAATGCGTTTCCTATCTTTGATTTAGTACGTTCTCAGCGGCCGTTTTCATTTCGCAAACTTGGTTCAATGCGTTTCCTATCTTTGACCCAGTACATCCTCAGCGGCCGTTGTCATCTCGCTGGCTTGGTTCAATGCGTTTCCTATCTTTGAACTATTACGTCCTCAGTGTCCGTTGTCATTTCGCTTGCTTGGTTCAATGCGTTTCCTATCTTTGAACTAGTACGTTCTCAGCGGCCGTTTTCATTTCGCTGGCTTGGTTCAATGCGTTTCCTATTTTTGAACTAGTATGTTTTCAGAGGCCGTTGTCATCTCGCAGGCTTGGTTCAATTCGTCTTCTATCTTTGAACTAGAACGTTTTAAGCGGGCGTTGTCATCTCGCTGGCTTGGTTCAATGCGTTTCCTATCTTTGATTTAGTACGTCCTCAGCGGCCGTTGCCACTTCGCAGGATTTGTTCAATGCATTTCCTATCTTTGAACTAGTACGTCCTCAGCGGACTTTTAATTTCGCAAGCTTGGTTCAATGCTTTTCCTATCTTTGAACTAGTACGTCCTCAGCGGCCGTTGTCATTTCGATGGCTTGGTTCAATGCGTGCACTATCTTTGAACTAGTACGTTTTCAGAGGCCGTTGTCATCTCGCAAGCTTGGTTCAATTCGTTTTCTATCTTTGAGCTAGTACGTCCTCAGCGGCCGTAGTCATTTCGCTGGCTTGGTTCAATGCGTTCCCTATCTATGAACTAGTAGGTCCTCAGCGGCCGTTGTCATCTCGCTGGATTAGTTCAATGAGTTTCCTATCTTTGAACTAGTACGTCCTCAGCGGCCGTTGCCACTTCGCAAACTTGGTTCAATGCGTTTCCTATCTTTGAACTATTTCGTCTTCAGCGGCCGTTGTTACTTCGCAGGATTTATTCAATGCGTTTCCTATCTTTGAACAAGTACGTTCTAAGCGGCCGTTGTCATCTCGCTTACCTGGTTCCATGCGTTTCCTATATTTGAACTAGTACGTCCTCAGCGGCCGTTGCCATTTCGCAGACTTTGTTCAATGCGTTTCCTATTTTTGAACTAGTACGTCTTCTGCGGCCATTGCCCCTTCGCAAGATTTGTTCAGTGCGTTTACTATCTTTTAACTATTACGTTTTCAGCGGCCGTTGTATTCTCGCTTGCTTGATTCAATGCGTTTTTTATCTTTGAACTAGTACGTCCTCTGCGGCCGTTTTCATTTCGCAAGCTTGGTTCAATTCGTTTCCTATCTTTGAACTAGTACGTCTTCAGCGGCCGTTGCCACTTCGCAGGCTTGGATCAATGCGTTTCCTATCTTTGAACTAGTACGTCCTCAGCGGCCATTGCCACTTCGCAAGCTTTGTTCAATGCGTTTCCTATCTTTGAACTATTACATCCACAGCGGCCGTTGTCATCTCGCTGGCTTGGTTCAATGCGTTCCCTATCTTTGAACTAGTACATTTAAAGCGACCGTTGTCATCTCGCTTACTTGGTTCAATGCGTTTCCTATCTTTGTACTAGTACGTTTTCAGAGGCCGTTGTCATCTCGCAGACTTGGTTCAATTCGTTTCCTATCTTTGAACTAGTACGTCCTCAGCGGCCGTTCTCATTTCGCTGGCTTGGTTCAATGCGTTTCCTATTTTTGAACTAGTATGTTTTCAGAGGCCGTTGTCATCTCGCAGGCTTGGTTCAATTCGTTTTCTATCTTTGAACTAGTATGTCCTCAGCGGCCGTAGTCATTTCGCTGGCTTGGTTCAATGCGTTCCCTATCTTTGAACAAGTACGTTCTAAGCGGCCGTTGTCATCTCGCTTACTTGGTTCCATGCGTTTCCTATATTTGAACTAGTACGTCCTCAGCGGCCGTTGCCACTTCGCAGGATTTGTTCAATGCATTTCCTATCTTTGAACTAGTACGTCCTCAGCGGACTTTTAATTTCGCAAGCTTGGTTCAATGCGTTTCTTGTCTTTGAGCTAGTACGTTTTCAGCGGCCGTTGTCATCTCGCAGGTTTGGTTCAATGCGTGCCCTATCTTTGAACTAGAACGTTCTCAGTTGCCGTTGTCATTTTGCTGGCTTGGTTCAATGCTTTTCCTATCTTTGAACTAGTACGTCCTCAGCGGCCGTTGTCATTTCGATGGCTTGGTTCAATGCGTGCACTATCTTTGAACTAGTAAGTTTTCAGAGGCCGTTGTCATCTCGCAGGCTTGGTTCAATTCGTTTTCTATCTTTGAGCTAGTACGTCTTCATCGGCCGTAGTCATTTCGCTGGCTTGGTTCAATGCGTTCCCTATCTATGAACTAGTAGGTCCTCAGCGGCCGTTGTCATCTCGCTGGATTGGTTCAATGCGTTTCCTATCTTTGAACTAGTACGTCCTCAGCGGCCGTTGCCACTTCGCAAACTTGGTTCAATGCGTTTCCTATCTTTGAACTATTACGTCTTCAGCGGCCGTTTGTTCTTCGCAGGATTTATTCAATGCGTTTCCTATCTTTGAACAAGTACGTTCTAAGCGGCCGTTGTCATCTCGCTTACTTGATTCCATGCGTTTCCTATATTTGAACTAGTACGTCCTCAGCGGCCGTTGTCATTTCGATGGCTTGGTTCAATGCGTGCACTATCTTTGAACTAGTAAGTTTTCAGAGGCCGTTGTCATCTCGCAGGCTTGGTTCAATGCGTTTTCGATCTTTGAACTAGTACGTTTTAAGCGGGCGTTGTAATCTCGCTGGCTTGGTTCAATGCGTTTCCTATCTTTGATTTAGTACGTTCTCAGCGGCCGTTTTCATTTCGCAAACTTGGTTCAATGCGTTTCCTATCTTTGACCTAGTACATCCTCAGCGGCCGTTGTCATCTCGCTGGCTTAGTTCAATGCGTTTCCTATCTTTGAACTATTACGTCCTCAGTGTCCGTTGTCATTTCGCTTGCTTGGTTCAATGCGTTTCCTATCTTTGAACTAGTACGTTCTCAGCGGCCGTTTTCATTTCGCAAGCTTGGTTCAACGCGTTTCCTATCTTTGAACTATAGAGTCCTTAGCGGCCGTTCCCACTTCGCAGGCTTGGTTCAATGCGTTTCCTATCTTTGAACTAGTACGTCCTCAGCGGCCGTTTTTATTTCGCAAGCTTGGATCAACGCGTTTTTTATCTTTGAACTAGTACGTTCTCAGCGGCCGTTGTCATCTCGCTGGCTTGGTTCAATGCGTTTCCTATCTTTGAATTAGTACGTCCTCAGCGGCCGTTGCCATTTCGCAGGCTTTGTTCAATGCGTTTCCTATTTTTGAACTAGTACGTCTTCTGCGGCCATTGCCCTTTCGCAAGATTTGTTCAGTGCGTTTACTATCTTTTAACTATTACGTTTTCAGCGGCCGTTGTATTCTCGCTTGCTTGATTCAATGCGTTTCCTATCTTTGAACTAGTACGTCCTATGCGGCCGTTTTCATTTCGCAAGCTTGGTTCAATTCGTTTCCTATCTTTAAACTAGTACGTCTTCAGCGGCCGTTGCCACTTCGCAGGCTTGGATCAATGCGTTTCCTATCTTTGAACTAGTACGTCCTCAGCGGCCATTGCCACTTCGCAAGCTTTGTTCAATGCGTTTCCTATCTTTGAACTATTACATACTCAGCGGCCGTTGTCATCTCGCTGGCTTGGTTCAATGCGTTCCCTATCTTTGAACTAGTACATTTAAAGCGACCGTTGTCATCTCGCTTACTTGGTTCAATGCGTTTCCTATCTTTGAACTAGTACGTTTTCAGAGGCCGTTGTCATCTCGCAGGCTTGGATCAATTCGTTTCCTATCTTTGAACTAGTACGTCCTCAGCGGCCGTTCTCATTTCGCTGGCTTGATTCAATGCGTTTCCTATTTTTGAACTAGTAAGTTTTCAGAGGCCGTTGTCATCTCGCAGGCTTGGTTCAATTCGTCTTCTATCTTTGAACTAGTACGTCCTCAGCGGCCGTAGTCATTTCGCTGGCTTGGTTCAATGCGTTCCCTATCTTTGAACTAGTACGTCCTCAGCGGCCGTTGCCACTTCGCAGGATTTGTTCAATGCATTTTTTATCTTTGAACTAGTACGTCCTCAGCGGACTTTTAATTTCGCAAGCTTGGTTCAATGCGTTTCTTGTCTTTGAGCTAGTACGTTTTCAGCGGCCGTTGTCATCTCGCAGGTTTGGTTCAATGCGTGCACTATCTTTGAACTAGTAAGTTTTCAGAGGCCGTTGTCATCTCGCAGGCTTGGTTCAATTCGTTTTCTATTTTTGAACTAGTATGTCCTCAGCGGCCGTAGTCATTTCGCTGGCTTAGTTCAATGCGTTCCCTATCTTTGAACAAGTACGTTCTAAGCGGCCGTTGTCATCTCGCTTACTTGGTTCCATGCGTTTCCTATATTTGAACTAGTACGTCCTCAGCGGCCGTTGTCATTTCGATGGCTTGGTTCAATGTGTGCACTATCTTTGAACTAGTAAGTTTTCAGAGGCCGTTGTCATCTCGCAGGCTTGGTTCAATTCGTCTTCTATCTTTGAACTAGTACGTCCTCAGCGGCCGTAGTCATTTCGCTGGCTTGGTTCAATGCGTTTCCTAACTTTGAACTAGTACATCCTCAGCGGCCATTGCCACTTCGCAAGCATTGTTCAATGCGTTTCTTATCTTTGAACTAGTAGGTCCTCAGCGGCCGTTTTCATTTCGCAAGCTTGGATCAATGCGTTTCCTATCTTTGAACTAGTATGTTCTCAGCGGCCGTTGTCATTTCGCTTGCTTGGTTCAATGCGTTTCCTATCTTTGAACTAGTACGTTCTCAGCGGCCGTTTTCATTTCGCAAGCTTGTTTCAACGCGTTTCCTATCTTTGAACTATAGAGTCCTCAGCGGCCGTTGCCACTTCGCAGGCTTGGTTCAATGCGTTTCCTATCTTTGAACTAGTACGTCCTCAGCGGCCGTTTTTATTTCGCAAGCTTGGATCAATGCGTTTCCTATCTTTGAATTAGTACGTTCTCAGCGGCCGTTGTCATCTCGCTGGCTTGGTTCAATGCGTTTCCTATCTTTGAATTAGTACGTCCTCAGCGGCCGTTGCCATTTCGCAGGCTTTGTTCAATGCGTTTCCTAACTTTGAACTAGTACGTCCTCAGCGGCCGTTGCCACTTCGCAGGCTTGGTTCAATGCGTTTCCTAACTTTGAACTAGTACATCCTCAGCGGCCATTGCCACTTCGCAAGCTTTGTTCAATGCGTTTCTTATCTTCGAACTAGTAGGTCCTCAGCGGCCGTTTTCATTTCGCAAGCTTGGATCAATGCGTTTCCTATCTTTGAACTAGTATGTTCTCAGCGGCCGTTGTCATCTCGCTGGCTTGGTTAAATGCGTTTCCTATATTTGATTTAGTACGTTCTCAGCGGCATTTTTCATTTCGCAAACTTGGTTCAATGCGTTTCCTATCATTGAACTAGTACGTCCTCAGCGGCCGTTGCCACTTCGCAGGATTTGTTCAATGCATTTCCTATCTTTGAACTAGTACGTCCTCAGCGGACTTTTCATTTCGCAAGCTTGGTACAATGCGTTTCTTGTCTTTGAGCTAGTACGTTCTTAGCGGCCGTTGTCATCTCGCAGGTTTGGTTCAATGCGTGCACTATCTTTGAACTAGAACGTTCTCAGTTGCCGTTGTCATTTCGCTTGCTTGATTCAATGCGTTTCCTATCTTTGAATTAGTACGTCCTCTGCGGCCGTTTTCATTTCGCAAGCTTGGTTCAATTCGTTTCCTATCTTTGAACTAGTACGTCCTCAGCGGCCGTTGCCACTTCGCAGGCTTGGATCAATGCGTTTCCTATTTTTGAACTAGTATGTTTTCAGAGGCCGTTGTCATCTCGCAGGCTTGTTTCAATTCGTTTTCTATCTTTGAACTAGTACGTCCACAGCGGCCGTAGTCATTTCGCTGGCTTGGTTCAATGCGTTCTTTATCTTTGAACAAGTACGTTCTAAGCGGCCGTTGTCATCTCGCTTACTTGGTTCCATGCGTTTCCTATATTTGAACTAGTACGTCTTCAGCGGCCGTTGTCATTTCGATGGCTTGGTTCAATGCGTGCACTATCTTTGAACTAGTAAGTTTTCAGAGGCCGTTGTCATCTCGCTCGCTTGGTTCAATGCGTTTCCTATCTTTGAACTATTACGTCCTCAGTGTCCGTTGTCATTTCGCTTGCTTGGTTCAATGCGTTTCCTACCTTTAAACTAGTACGTTCTCAGCGGCCGTTTTCATTTCGCAAGCTTGTTTCAACGCGTTTCCTATCTTTGAACTATAGAGTCCTCAGCGGCCGTTCCCACTTCGCAGGCTTGGTTCAATGCGTTTCCTATCTTTGAACTAGTACGTCCTCAGCGGCCGTTTTTATTTCGCAAGCTTGGTTCAACGCGTTTCCTATCTTTGAACTATAGAGTCCTCAACGGCCGTTCCCACTTCGCAGGCTTGGTTCAATGCGTTTCCTATCTTTGAACTAGTACATCCTCAGCGGCCGTTGTCATCTCGCTGGCTTGGTTCAATGCGTTTCCTATCTTTGAACTATTACGTCCTCAGTGTCCGTTGTCATTTCGCTTGCTTGGTTCAATGCGTTTCCTATCTTTGAACTAGTACGTTCTCAGCGGCCGTTTTCATTTCGCAAGCTTGTTTCAACGCGTTTCCTATCTTTGAACTATAGAGTCCTCAACGGCCGTTCCCACTTCGCAGGCTTGGTTCAATGCGTTTCCTATCTTTGAACTAGTACATCCTCAGCGGCCGTTGTCATCTCGCTGGCTTGGTTCAATGCGTTTCCTATCTTTGAACTATTACGTCCTCAGTGTCCGTTGTCATTTCGCTTGCTTGGTTCAATGCGTTTCCTATCTTTGAACTAGTACGTTCTCAGCGGCCGTTGTCATTTCGCAAGCTTGTTTCAACGCGTTTCCTATCTTTGAACTATAGAGTCCTCAGCGGCCGTTCCCACTTCGCAGGCTTGGTTCAATGCGTTTCCTATCTTTGAACTAGTACGTCCTCAGCGGCCGTTTTTATTTCGCAAGCTTGGTTCAACGCGTTTCCTATCTTTGAACTATAGAGTCCTCAGCGGCCGTTCCCACTTCGCAGGCTTGGTTCAATGCGTTTCCTATCTTTGAACTAGTACGTTTTCAGCGGCCGTTTTTATTTCGCAAGCTTGGATCAATGCGTTTCCTATCTTTGAACTAGTACGTTCTAAGCGGCCGTTGTCATCTCGCTGGCTTGGTTCAATGCGTTTCCTATCTTTGAATTAGTACGTCCTCAGCGGCCGTTGCCATTTCGCAGGCTTTGTTCAATGCGTTTCCTATTTTTGAACTAGTACGTCTTCTGCGGCCATTGCCCCTTCGCAAGATTTGTTCAGTGCGTTTACTATTTTTAACTATTACGTTTTCAGCGGCCGTTGTATTCTCGCTTGCTTGATTCAATGCGTTTCCTATCTTTGAACTAGAACGTCCTCTGCGGCCGTTTTCATTTCGCAAGCTTGGTTCAATTCGTTTCCTATCTTTGAACTAGTACGTCCTCAGCGGCCATTGCCACTTCGCAAGCTTTGTTCAATGCGTTTCCTATCTTTGAACTATTACATACTCAGCGGCCGTTGTCATCTCGCTGGCTTGGTTCAATGCGTTCCCTATCTTTGAACTAGTACGTTTAAAGCGGCCGTTGTCATCTCGCTTACTTGGTTCAATGCGTTTCCTATCTTTGAACTAGTACGTTTTCAGAGGCCGTTGTCATCTCGCAGGCTTGGATCAATTCGTTTCCTATCTTTGAACTAGTACGTCCTCAGCGGCCGTTCTCATTTCGCTGGCTTGTTTCAATGCGTTTCCTATTTTTGAACTAGTATGTTTTCAGAGGCCGTTGTCATCTTGCAGGCTTGGTTCAATTCGTTTTCTATCTTTGAACTAGTATGTCCTCAGCGGCCGTAGTCATTTCGCTGGCTTGGTTCAATGCGTTCTCTATCTTTGAACAAGTACGTTCTAAGCGGCCGTTGTCATCTCGCTTACTTGGTTCCATGCGTTTCCTATATTTGAACTAGTACGTCCTCAGCGGCCGTTGTCATTTCGATGGCTTGGTTCAATGCGTTCCCTATCTTTGAACTAGTACGTCCTCAGCGGACTTTTAATTTCGCAAGCTTGGTTCAATGCGTTTCTTGTCTTTGAGCTAGTACGTTTTCAGCGGCCGTTGTCATCTCGCAGGTTTGGTTCAATGCGTGCACTATCTTTGAACTAGAACGTTCTCAGTTGCCGTTGTCATTTTGCTGGCTTGGTTCAATGCTTTTCCTATCTTTGAACTAGTACGTCCTCAGCGGCCGTTGTCATTTCGATGGCTTGGTTCAATGCGTGCACTATCTTTGAACTAGTAAGTTTTCAGAGGCCGTTGTCATCTCGCAGGCTTGGTTCAATTCGTTTTCTATCTTTGAGCTAGTACGTCCTCAGCGGCCGTAGTCATTTCGCTGGCTTGGTTCAATGCGTTCCCTATCTATGAACTAGTAGGTCCTCAGCGGCCGTTGTCATCTCGCTGGATTGGTTCAATGCGTTTCCTATCTTTGAACTAGTACGTCCTCAGCGGCCGTTGCCACTTCGCAAACTTGGTTCAATGCGTTTCCTATTCTTTGAACTATTACGTCTTCAGCGGCCGTTGTTACTTCGCAGGATTTATTCAATGCGTTTCCTATCTTTGAACAAGTACGTTCTAAGCGGCCGTTGTCATCTCGCTTACTTGGTTCCATGCGTTTCCTATATTTGAACTAGTACGTCCTCAGCGGCCGTTGTCATCTCGCAAGCTTGGTTCAATGCGTTTCCGATCTTTGAACTAGTACGTTTTAAGCGGACGTTGTCATCTCGCTGGCTTGGTTCAATGCGTTTCCTATCTTTGATTTAGTACGTTCTCAGCGGCCGTTTTCATTTCGCAAACTTGGTTCAATGCGTTTCCTATCTTTGACCTAGTACATCCTCAGCGGCCGTTGTCATCTCGCTGGCTTGGTTTAATGCGTTTCCTATCTTTGAACTATTACGTCCTCAGTGTCCGTTGTCATTTCGCGTGCTTGGTTCAATGCGTTTCCTATCTTTGAACTAGTACGTTCTCAGCGGCCGTTTTCATTTCGCAAGCTTGTTTCAACGCGTTTCCTATCTTTGAACTATAGAGTCCTCAGCGGCCGTTCCCACTTCGCAGGCTTGGTTCAATGCGTTTCCTATCTTTGAACTAGTACGTCCTCAGCGGCCGTTTTTATTTCGCAAGCTTGGATCAATGCGTTTCCTATCTTTGAACTAGTACGTCTTCTGCGGCCGTTTTCATTTCGCAAGCTTGGTTCAATTCGTTTCCTATCTTTGAACTAGTACGTTCTCAGCGGCCGTTGCCACTTCGCAGGCTTAAATCAATGCGTTTCCTATCTTTGAACTAGTACGTCCTCAGCGGCCATTGCCACTTCGCAAGCTTTGTTCAATGCGTTTCCTATCTTTGAACTATTACATCCTCAGCGGCCGTTGTCATCTCGCTGGCTTGGTTCAATGCGTTCCCTATCTTTGAACTAGTACATTTAAAGCGACCGTTGTCATCTCGCTTACTTGGTTCAATGCGTTTCCTATCTTTGAACTAGTACGTTTTCAGAGGCCGTTGTCATCTCGCAGGCTTGGTTCAATTCGTTTCCTGTCTTTGAACTAGTATGTCCTCAGCGGCCGTAGTCATTTCGCTGGCTTGGTTCAATGCGTTCCCTATCTTTGAACAAGTACGTTCTAAGCGGTCGTTGTCATCTCGCTTACTTGGTTCCATGCGTTTCCTATATTTGAACTAGTACGTCCTCAGCGGCCGTTGTCATTTCGATGGCTTGGTTCAATGCGTGCACTATCTTTGAACTAGTAAGTTTTCAGAGGCGGTTGTCATCTCGCAGGGTTGGTTCAATGCGTTTCCGATCTTTGAACTAGTACGTTTTAAGCGGGCGTTGTCATCTCGCTGGCTTGGTTCAATGCGTTTCCTATCTTTGAACTATTACGTCCTCAGTGTCCGTTGTCATTTCGCTTGCTTGGTTCAATGCGTTTCCTATCTTTGAACTAGTACGTTCTCAGCGGCCGTTTTCATTTCGCAAGCTTGGTTCAACGCGTTTCCTATCTTTGAACTATAAAGTCCTCAGCGGCCGTTCCCACTTCGCAGGCTTGGTTCAATGCGTTTCCTAACTTTGAACTAGTACATCCTCAGCGGCCATTGCCACTTCGCAAGCTTTGTTCAATGCGTTTCTTATCTTCGAACTAGTAGGTCCTCAGCG
This sequence comes from Tetramorium bicarinatum, assembly GCA_928718305.1. Taxonomy (NCBI): domain Eukaryota; kingdom Metazoa; phylum Arthropoda; class Insecta; order Hymenoptera; family Formicidae; genus Tetramorium; species Tetramorium bicarinatum. The sequence goes on along the minus strand of CAKMUF010000163.1, from coordinate 44,567 downwards.
GCCGTTTTCATTTCGCAAGCTTGGATCAATGCGTTTCCTATCTTTGAACTAGTATGTTCTCAGCGGCCGTTGTCATCTCGCTGGCTTGGTTAAATGCGTTTCCTATATTTGATTTAGTACGTTCTCAGCGGCATTTTTCATTTCGCAAACTTGGTTCAATGCGTTTCCTATCATTGAACTAGTACGTCCTCAGCGGCCGTTGCCACTTCGCAGGATTTGTTCAATGCATTTCCTATCTTTGAACTAGTACGTCCTCAGCGGACTTTTCATTTCGCAAGCTTGGTACAATGCGTTTCTTGTCTTTGAGCTAGTACGTTCTTAGCGGCCGTTGTCATCTCGCAGGTTTGGTTCAATGCGTGCACTATCTTTGAACTAGAACGTTCTCAGTTGCCGTTGTCATTTCGCTTGCTTGATTCAATGCGTTTCCTATCTTTGAATTAGTACGTCCTCTGCGGCCGTTTTCATTTCGCAAGCTTGGTTCAATTCGTTTCCTATCTTTGAACTAGTACGTCCTCAGCGGCCGTTGCCACTTCGCAGGCTTGGATCAATGCGTTTCCTATTTTTGAACTAGTATGTTTTCAGAGGCCGTTGTCATCTCGCAGGCTTGTTTCAATTCGTTTTCTATCTTTGAACTAGTACGTCCACAGCGGCCGTAGTCATTTCGCTGGCTTGGTTCAATGCGTTCTTTATCTTTGAACAAGTACGTTCTAAGCGGCCGTTGTCATCTCGCTTACTTGGTTCCATGCGTTTCCTATATTTGAACTAGTACGTCTTCAGCGGCCGTTGTCATTTCGATGGCTTGGTTCAATGCGTGCACTATCTTTGAACTAGTAAGTTTTCAGAGGCCGTTGTCATCTCGCTCGCTTGGTTCAATGCGTTTCCTATCTTTGAACTATTACGTCCTCAGTGTCCGTTGTCATTTCGCTTGCTTGGTTCAATGCGTTTCCTACCTTTGAACTAGTACGTTCTCAGCGGCCGTTTTCATTTCGCAAGCTTGTTTCAACGCGTTTCCTATCTTTGAACTATAGAGTCCTCAGCGGCCGTTCCCACTTCGCAGGCTTGGTTCAATGCGTTTCCTATCTTTGAACTAGTACGTCCTCAGCGGCCGTTTTTATTTCGCAAGCTTGGTTCAACGCGTTTCCTATCTTTGAACTATAGAGTCCTCAACGGCCGTTCCCACTTCGCAGGCTTGGTTCAATGCGTTTCCTATCTTTGAACTAGTACATCCTCAGCGGCCGTTGTCATCTCGCTGGCTTGGTTCAATGCGTTTCCTATCTTTGAACTATTACGTCCTCAGTGTCCGTTGTCATTTCGCTTGCTTGGTTCAATGCGTTTCCTATCTTTGAACTAGTACGTTCTCAGCGGCCGTTTTCATTTCGCAAGCTTGTTTCAACGCGTTTCCTATCTTTGAACTATAGAGTCCTCAACGGCCGTTCCCACTTCGCAGGCTTGGTTCAATGCGTTTCCTATCTTTGAACTAGTACATCCTCAGCGGCCGTTGTCATCTCGCTGGCTTGGTTCAATGCGTTTCCTATCTTTGAACTATTACGTCCTCAGTGTCCGTTGTCATTTCGCTTGCTTGGTTCAATGCGTTTCCTATCTTTGAACTAGTACGTTCTCAGCGGCCGTTGTCATTTCGCAAGCTTGTTTCAACGCGTTTCCTATCTTTGAACTATAGAGTCCTCAGCGGCCGTTCCCACTTCGCAGGCTTGGTTCAATGCGTTTCCTATCTTTGAACTAGTACGTCCTCAGCGGCCGTTTTTATTTCGCAAGCTTGGTTCAACGCGTTTCCTATCTTTGAACTATAGAGTCCTCAGCGGCCGTTCCCACTTCGCAGGCTTGGTTCAATGCGTTTCCTATCTTTGAACTAGTACGTTTTCAGCGGCCGTTTTTATTTCGCAAGCTTGGATCAATGCGTTTCCTATCTTTGAACTAGTACGTTCTAAGCGGCCGTTGTCATCTCGCTGGCTTGGTTCAATGCGTTTCCTATCTTTGAATTAGTACGTCCTCAGCGGCCGTTGCCATTTCGCAGGCTTTGTTCAATGCGTTTCCTATTTTTGAACTAGTACGTCTTCTGCGGCCATTGCCCCTTCGCAAGATTTGTTCAGTGCGTTTACTATTTTTAACTATTACGTTTTCAGCGGCCGTTGTATTCTCGCTTGCTTGATTCAATGCGTTTCCTATCTTTGAACTAGAACGTCCTCTGCGGCCGTTTTCATTTCGCAAGCTTGGTTCAATTCGTTTTTTATCTTTGAACTAGTACGTCCTCAGCGGCCATTGCCACTTCGCAAGCTTTGTTCAATGCGTTTCCTATCTTTGAACTATTACATACTCAGCGGCCGTTGTCATCTCGCTGGCTTGGTTCAATGCGTTCCCTATCTTTGAACTAGTACGTTTAAAGCGGCCGTTGTCATCTCGCTTACTTGGTTCAATGCGTTTCCTATCTTTGAACTAGTACGTTTTCAGAGGCCGTTGTCATCTCGCAGGCTTGGATCAATTCGTTTCCTATCTTTGAACTAGTACGTCCTCAGCGGCCGTTCTCATTTCGCTGGCTTGTTTCAATGCGTTTCCTATTTTTGAACTAGTATGTTTTCAGAGGCCGTTGTCATCTTGCAGGCTTGGTTCAATTCGTTTTCTATCTTTGAACTAGTATGTCCTCAGCGGCCGTAGTCATTTCGCTGGCTTGGTTCAATGCGTTCTCTATCTTTGAACAAGTACGTTCTAAGCGGCCGTTGTCATCTCGCTTACTTGGTTCCATGCGTTTCCTATATTTGAACTAGTACGTCCTCAGCGGCCGTTGTCATTTCGATGGCTTGGTTCAATGCGTTCCCTATCTTTGAACTAGTACGTCCTCAGCGGACTTTTAATTTCGCAAGCTTGGTTCAATGCGTTTCTTGTCTTTGAGCTAGTACGTTTTCAGCGGCCGTTGTCATCTCGCAGGTTTGGTTCAATGCGTGCACTATCTTTGAACTAGAACGTTCTCAGTTGCCGTTGTCATTTTGCTGGCTTGGTTCAATGCTTTTCCTATCTTTGAACTAGTACGTCCTCAGCGGCCGTTGTCATTTCGATGGCTTGGTTCAATGCGTGCACTATCTTTGAACTAGTAAGTTTTCAAAGGCCGTTGTCATCTCGCAGGCTTGGTTCAATTCGTTTTCTATCTTTGAGCTAGTACGTCCTCAGCGGCCGTAGTCATTTCGCTGGCTTGGTTCAATGCGTTCCCTATCTATGAACTAGTAGGTCCTCAGCGGCCGTTGTCATCTCGCTGGATTGGTTCAATGCGTTTCCTATCATTGAACTAGTACGTCCTCAGCGGCCGTTGCCACTTCGCAAACTTGGTTCAATGCGTTTCCTATCTTTGAACTATTACGTCTTCAGCGGCCGTTGTTACTTCGCAGGATTTATTCAATGCGTTTCCTATCTTTGAACAAGTACGTTCTAAGCGGCCGTTGTCATCTCGCTTACTTGGTTCCATGCGTTTCCTATATTTGAACTAGTACGTCCTCAGCGGCCGTTGTCATCTCGCAAGCTTGGGTCAATGCGTTTCCGATCTTTGAACTAGTACGTTTTAAGCGGACGTTGTCATCTCGCTGGCTTGGTTCAATGCGTTTCCTATCTTTGATTTAGTACGTTCTCAGCGGCCGTTTTCATTTCGCAAACTTGGTTCAATGCGTTTCCTATCTTTGACCTAGTACATCCTCAGCGGCCGTTGTCATCTCGCTGGCTTGGTTTAATGCGTTTCCTATCTTTGAACTATTACGTCCTCAGTGTCCGTTGTCATTTCGCGTGCTTGGTTCAATGCGTTTCCTATCTTTGAACTAGTACGTTCTCAGCGGCCGTTTTCATTTCGCAAGCTTGTTTCAACGCGTTTCCTATCTTTGAACTATAGAGTCCTCAGCGGCCGTTCCCACTTCGCAGGCTTGGTTCAATGCGTTTCCTATCTTTGAACTAGTACGTCCTCAGCGGCCGTTTTTATTTCGCAAGCTTGGATCAATGCGTTTCCTATCTTTGAACTAGTACGTCTTCTGCGGCCGTTTTCATTTCGCAAGCTTGGTTCAATTCGTTTCCTATCTTTGAACTAGTACGTTCTCAGCGGCCGTTGCCACTTCGCAGGCTTAAATCAATGCGTTTCCTATCTTTGAACTAGTACGTCCTCAGCGGCCATTGCCACTTCGCAAGCTTTGTTCAATGCGTTTCCTATCTTTGAACTATTACATCCTCAGCGGCCGTTGTCATCTCGCTGGCTTAGTTCAATGCGTTCCCTATCTTTGAACTAGTACATTTAAAGCGACCGTTGTCATCTCGCTTACTTGGTTCAATGCGTTTCCTATCTTTGAACTAGTACGTTTTCAGAGGCCGTTGTCATCTCGCAGGTTTGGTTCAATTCGTTTCCTGTCTTTGAACTAGTATGTCCTCAGCGGCCGTAGTCATTTCGCTGGCTTGGTTCAATGCGTTCCCTATCTTTGAACAAGTACGTTCTAAGCGGTCGTTGTCATCTCGCTTACTTGGTTCCATGCGTTTCCTATATTTGAACTAGTACGTCCTCAGCGGCCGTTGTCATTTCGATGGCTTGGTTCAATGCGTGCACTATCTTTGAACTAGTAAGTTTTCAGAGGCGGTTGTCATCTCGCAGGGTTGGTTCAATGCGTTTCCGATCTTTGAACTAGTACGTTTTAAGCGGGCGTTGTCATCTCGCTGGCTTGGTTCAATGCGTTTCCTATCTTTGAACTATTACGTCCTCAGTGTCCGTTGTCATTTCGCTTGCTTGGTTCAATGCGTTTCCTATCTTTGAACTAGTACGTTCTCAGCGGCCGTTTTCATTTCGCAAGCTTGGTTCAACGCGTTTCCTATCTTTGAACTATAAAGTCCTCAGCGGCCGTTCCCACTTCGCAGGCTTGGTTCAATGCGTTTCCTAACTTTGAACTAGTACATCCTCAGCGGCCATTGCCACTTCGCAAGCTTTGTTCAATGCGTTTCTTATCTTCGAACTAGTAGGTCCTCAGCGGCCGTTTTCATTTCGCAAGCTTGGATCAATGCGTTTCCTATCTTTGAACTAGTATGTTCTCAGCGGCCGTTGTCATCTCGCTGGCTTGGTTAAATGCGTTTCCTATATTTGATTTAGTACGTTCTCAGCGGCATTTTTCATTTCGCAAACTTGGTTCAATGCGTTTCCTATCATTGAACTAGTACGTCCTCAGCGGCCGTTGCCACTTCGCAGGATTTGTTCAATGCATTTCCTATCTTTGAACTAGTACGTCCTCAGCGGACTTTTCATTTCGCAAGCTTGGTACAATGCGTTTCTTGTCTTTGAGCTAGTACGTTCTTAGCGGCCGTTGTCATCTCGCAGGTTTGGTTCAATGCGTGCACTATCTTTGAACTAGAACGTTCTCAGTTGCCGTTGTCATTTCGCTTGCTTGATTCAATGCGTTTCCTATCTTTGAATTAGTACGTCCTCTGCGGCCGTTTTCATTTCGCAAGCTTGGTTCAATTCGTTTCCTATCTTTGAACTAGTACGTCCTCAGCGGCCGTTGCCACTTCGCAGGCTTGGATCAATGCGTTTCCTATTTTTGAACTAGTATGTTTTCAGAGGCCGTTGTCATCTCGCAGGCTTGTTTCAATTCGTTTTCTATCTTTGAACTAGTACGTCCACAGCGGCCGTAGTCATTTCGCTGGCTTGGTTCAATGCGTTCTTTATCTTTGAACAAGTACGTTCTAAGCGGCCGTTGTCATCTCGCTTACTTGGTTCCATGCGTTTCCTATATTTGAACTAGTACGTCTTCAGCGGCCGTTGTCATTTCGATGGCTTGGTTCAATGCGTGCACTATCTTTGAACTAGTAAGTTTTCAGAGGCCGTTGTCATCTCGCTCGCTTGGTTCAATGCGTTTCCTATCTTTGAACTATTACGTCCTCAGTGTCCGTTGTCATTTCGCTTGCTTGGTTCAATGCGTTTCCTACCTTTAAACTAGTACGTTCTCAGCGGCCGTTTTCATTTCGCAAGCTTGTTTCAACGCGTTTCCTATCTTTGAACTATAGAGTCCTCAGCGGCCGTTCCCACTTCGCAGGCTTGGTTCAATGCGTTTCCTATCTTTGAACTAGTACGTCTTCAGCGGCCGTTTTTATTTCGCAAGCTTGGTTCAACGCGTTTCCTATCTTTGAACTATAGAGTCCTCAGCGGCCGTTCCCACTTCGCAGGCTTGGTTCAATGCGTTTCCTATCTTTGAACTAGTACGTCCTCAGCGGCCGTTTTTATTTCGCAAGCTTGGATCAATGCGTTTCCTATCTTTGAACTAGTACGTTCTCAGCGGCCGTTGTCATCTCGCTGGCTTGGTTCAATGCGTTTCCTATCTTTGAATTAGTACGTCCTCAGCGGCCGTTGCCATTTCGCAGGCTTTGTTCAATGCGTTTCCTATTTTTGAACTAGTACGTCTTCTGCGGCCATTGCCCCTTCGCAAGATTTGTTCAGTGCGTTTACTATTTTTAACTATTACGTTTTCAGCGGCCGTTGTATTCTCGCTTGCTTGATTCAATGCGTTTCCTATCTTTGAACTAGAACGTCCTCTGCGGCCGTTTTCATTTCGCAAGCTTGGTTCAATTCGTTTCCTATTTTTGAACTAGTACGTCCTCAGCGGCCATTGCCACTTCGCAAGCTTTGTTCAATGCGTTTCCTATCTTTGAACTATTACATACTCAGCGGCCGTTGTCATCTCGTTGGCTTGGTTCAATGCGTTCCCTATCTTTGAACTAGTACATTTAAAGCGACCGTTGTCATCTCGCTTACTTGGTTCAATGCGTTTCCTATCTTTGAACTAGTACGTTTTTAGAGGCCGTTGTCATCTCGCAGGCTTGGATCAATTCGTTTCCTATCTTTGAACTAGTACGTCCTCAGCGGCCGTTCTCATTTCGCTGGCTTGTTTCAATGCGTTTCCTATTTTTGAACTAGTATGTTTTCAGAGGCCGTTGTCATCTTGCAGGCTTGGTTTAATTCGTTTTCTATCTTTGAACTAGTATGTCCTCAGCGGCCGTAGTCATTTCGCTGGCTTGGTTCAATGCGTTCCCTATCTTTGAACAAGTACGTTCTAAGCGGCCGTTGTCATCTCGCTTACTTGGTTCCATGCGTTTCCTATATTTGAACTAGTACGTCCTCAGCGGCCGTTGTCATTTCGATGGCTTGGTTCAATGCGTGCACTATCTTTGAACTAGTAAGTTTTCAGAGGCCGTTGTCATCTCGCAGGCTTGGTTCAATTCGTCTTCTATCTTTGAACTAGTACGTCCTCAGCGGCTGTAGTCATTTCGCTGGCTTGGTTCAATGCGTTCCCTATCTTTGAACTAATACGTCCTCAGCGGCCGTTGCCACTTCGCAGGATTTGTTCAATGCATTTCCTATCTTTGAACTAGTACGTCCTCAGCGGACTTTTAATTTCGCAAGCTTGGTTCAATGCGTTTCTTGTCTTTGAGCTAGTACGTTTTCAGCGGCCGTTGTCATCTCGCAGGTTTGGTTCAATGCGTGCACTATCTTTGAACTAGAACGTTCTCAGTTGCCGTTGTCATTTTGCTGGCTTGGTTCAATGCTTTTCCTATCTTTGAACTAGTACGTCCTCAGCGGCCGTTGTCATTTCGATGGCTTGGTTCAATGCGTGCACTATCTTTGAACTAGTAAGTTTTCAGAGGCCGTTGTCATCTCGCAGGCTTGGTTCAATTCGTTTTCTATCTTTGAGCTAGTACGTCCTCAGCGGCCGTAGTCATTTCGCTGGCTTGGTTCAATGCGTTCCCTATCTATGAACTAGTAGGTCCTCAGCGGCCGTTGTCATCTCGCTGGATTGGTTCAATGCGTTTCCTATCTTTGAACTAGTACGTCCTCAGCGGCCGTTGCCACTTCGCAAACTTGGTTCAATGCGTTTCCTATCTTTGAACTATTTCGTCTTCAACGGCCGTTGTTACTTCGCAGGATTTATTCAATGCGTTTCCTATCTTTGAACAAGTACGTTCTAAGCGGCCGTTGTCATCTCGCTTACTTGGTTCCATGCGTTTTCCTATATTTGAACTAGTACGTCCTCAGCGGCCGTTGTCATCACAAGCTTGGTTCAATGCGTTTCCGATCTTTGAACTAGTACGTTTTAATGGCGTTGTCATCTCGCTGGCTTGGTTCAATGCGTTTCCTATCTTTGATTTAGTACGTTCTCAGCGGCCGTTTTCATTTCGCAAACTTGTTTCAACGCGTTTCCTATCTTTGAACTATAGAGTCCTCAGCGGCCGTTCCCACTTCGCAAACTTGGTTCAATGCGTTTCCTATCTTTGAACTATTACGTCTTCAGCGGCCGTTGTTACTTCGCAGGATTTATTCAATGCGTTTCCTATCTTTAAACAAGTACGTTCTAAGCGGCCGTTGTCATCTCGCTTACTTGGTTCCATGCGTTTCCTATATTTGAACTAGTACGTCCTCAGCGGCCGTTGTCATCTCGCAAGCTTGGTTCAATGCGTTTCCGATCTTTGAACTAGTACGTTTTATGCGGGCGTTGTCATCTCGCTGGCTTGGTTCAATGCGTTTCCTATTTTTGATTTAGTACGTTCTCAGCGGCCGTTTTCATTTCGCAAACTTGGTTCAATGCGTTTCCTATCTTTGAACTATTACGTCTTCAGCGGCCGTTGTTACTTCGCAGGATTTATTCAATGCGTTTCCTATCTTTGAACAAGTACGTTCTAAGCGGCCGTTGCCACTTCGCAAACTTGGTTCAATGCGTTTCCTATCTTTGAACTATTACGTCTTCAGCGGCCGTTGTCATTTCGCAAGCTTGGTTCAATGCATTTCCTATCTTTGAACTAGTACGTCCTCAGCGGACTTTTAATTTCGCAAGCTTGGTTCAATGCGTTTCTTGTCTCTGAGCTAGTACGTTTTCAGCGGCCGTTGTCATCTCGCAGGTTTGGTTCAATGCGTGCACTATCTTTGAACTAGAACGTTCTCAGTTGCCGTTGTCATTTTGCTGGCTTGGTTCAATGCTTTTCCTATCTTTGAACTAGTACGTCCTCAGCGGCCGTTGTCATTTCGATGGCTTGGTTCAATGCGTTTCCTATCTTTGAACTATTACATACTCAGCGGCCGTTGTCATCTCGCTGGCTTGGTTCAATGCGTTCCCTATCTTTGAACTAGTACATTTAAAGCGACCGTTGTCATCTCGCTTACTTGGTTCAATGCGTTTCCTATCTTTGAACTAGTACGTTTTCAGAGGCCGTTGTCATCTCGCAGGCTTGAATCAATTCGTTTCCTATCTTTGAACTAATACGTCCTCAGCGGCCGTAGTCATTTCGCTAACTTGGTTCAATGCGTTCCCTATCTTTGAACAAGTACGTTCTAAGCGGCCGTTGTCATCTCGCTTACTTGGTTCCATGCGTTTCCTATATTTGAACTAGTACGTCCTCAGCGGCCGTTGTCATTTCGATGGCTTGGTTCAATGCGTGCACTATCTTTGAACTAGTAAGTTTTCAAAGGCCGTTGTCATCTCGCAGGCTTGGTTCAATTCGTCTTCTATCTTTGAACTAGTACGTCCTCAGCGGCCGTAGTCATTTCGCTGGCTTGGTTCAATGCGTTCCCTATCTTTGAACTAATACGTCCTCAGCGGCCGTTGCCACTTCGCAGGATTTGTTCAATGCATTTCCTATCTTTGAACTAGTACGTCCTCAGCGGACTTTTAATTTCGCAAGCTTGGTTCAATGCGTTTCTTGTCTTTGAGCTAGTACGTTTTCAGCGGCCGTTGTCATCTCGCAGGTTTGGTTCAATGCGTGCACTATCTTTGAACTAGTACGTTCTCAGTTGCCGTTGTCATTTTGCTGGCTTGGTTCAATGCTTTTCCTATCTTTGAACTAGTACGTCCTCAGCGGCCGTTGTCATTTCGATGGCTTGGTTCAATGCGTGCACTATCTTTGAACAAGTACGTTCTAAGCGGCCGTTGTCATCTCGCTTACTTGGTTCCATGCGTTTCTTATATTTGAACTAGTACGTCCTCAGCGGCCGTTGTCATTTCGATGGCTTGGTTCAATGCGTGCACTATCTTTGAACTAGTAAGTTTTCAGAGGCCGTTGTCATCTCGCAGGCTTGGTTCAATTCGTTTTCTATCTTTGAGCTAGTACGTCCTCAGCGGCCGTAGTCATTTCGCTGGCTTGGTTCAATGCGTTTTCTATCTATGAACTAGTAGGTCCTCAGCGGCCGTTGTCATCTCGCTGGATTGGTTCAATGCGTTTCCTATCTTTGAACTAGTACGTCCTCAGCGGCCGTTGCCACTTTGCAGGATGTATTCAATGCGTTTCCTATCTTTGAACTAGTACGTCCTCAGCGGCCGTTGTCATCTCGCTGGCTTGGTTCAATGCGTTTCCTATCTTTGAACTATTACGTCCTCAGTGTCCGTTGTCATTTCGCTTGCTTGGTTAAATGCGTTTCCTATCTTTGAACTAGTACGTTCTTAGCGGCCGTTTTCATTTCGCAAGCTTGTTTCAACGCGTTTCCTATCTTTGAACTATAGAGTCCTCAGCGGCCGTTCCCACTTCGCAGGCTTGGTTCAATGCGTTTCCTATCTTTGAACTAGTACGTCCTCAGCGGCCGTTTTTATTTCGCAAGCTTGGATCAATGCGTTTCCTATCTTTGAACTAGTACGTCCTCAGCGGCCGTTGTCATCTCGCTTACTTGGTTCAATGCGTTTCTTGTCTATGAGCTAGTACGTTCTTAGCGGCCGTTGTCATCTCGCAGGTTTGGTTCATTGCGTTTCCGATCTTTGAACTAGTACGTTTTATGCGGGCGTTGTCATCTCGCTGGCTTGGTTCAATGCGTTTCCTATCTTTGATTTAGTACGTTCTCAGCGGCCGTTTTCATTTCGCAAACTTGGTTCAATGCGTTTCCTATCTTTGAACTAGTACGTTCTCAGCGTCCGTTTTCATTTTGCAAGCCTGGTTCAATGCGCTTCCTATCTTGAACTAGTACGTTCTCAGCGGCCGTTTTCATTTCGCTGGCTTGGTTCAATGCGTTTCCTATCTTTGAACTATTACGTCTTCAGCGGCCGTTGTCATCTCGCAAGCTTGGTTCAATGCGTTTCCGATCTTTGAACTAGTACGTTTTCAGCGGGCGTTGTCATCTCGCTGGCTTGGTTCAATGCGTTTCCTATCTTTGATTTAGTACGTTCTCAGCGGCCGTTTTCATTTCGCAAACTTGGTTCAATGCGTTTCCTATCTTTGACCTAGTACATCCTCAGCGGCCGTTGTCATCTCGCTGGCTTGGTTCAATGCGTTTCCTATCTTTGAACTATTACGTCCTCAGTGTCCGTTGTCATTTCGCTTGCTTGGTTCAATGCGTTTCCTATCTTTGACCTAGTACGTTCTCAGCGGCCGTTTTCATTTCGCAAGCTTGTTTCAACGCGTTTCCTATCTTTGAACTATAGAGTCCTCAGCGGCCGTTCCCACTTCGCAGGCTTGGTTCAATGCGTTTCCTATCTTTGAACTAGTACGTCTTCAGCGGCCGTTTTTATTTCGCAAGCTTGGTTCAACGCGTTTCCTATCTTTGAACTATAGAGTCCTCAGCGGCCGTTCCCACTTCGCAGGCTTGGTTCAATGCGTTTCCTATCTTTGAACTAGTACGTCCTCAGCGGCCGTTTTTATTTCGCAAGCTTGGATCAATGCGTTTCCTATCTTTGAACTAGTACGTCCTCAGCGGCCGTTGCCATTTCGCAGGCTTTGTTCAATGCGTTTCCTATTTTTGAACTAGTACGTCTTCTGCGGCCATTGCCCCTTCGCAAGATTTGTTCAGTGCGTTTACTATTTTTAACTATTACGTTTTCAGCGGCCGTTGTATTCTCGCTTGCTTGATTCAATGCGTTTCCTATCTTTGAACTAGAACGTCCTCTGCGGCCGTTTTCATTTCGCAAGCTTGGTTCAATTCGTTTCCTATCTTTGAACTAGTACGTCCTCAGCGGCCATTGCCACTTCGCAAGCTTTGTTCAATGCGTTTCCTATCTTTGAACTATTACATACTCAGCGGCCGTTGTCATCTCGCTGGCTTGGTTCAATGCGTTCCCTATCTTTGAACTAGTACATTTAAAGCGACCGTTGTCATCTCGCTTACTTGGTTCAATGCGTTTCCTATCTTTGAACTAGTACGTTTTCAGAGGCCGTTGTCATCTCGCAGGCTTGGATCAATTCGTTTCCTATCTTTGAACTAATACGTCCTCAGCGGCCGTTCTCATTTCGCTGGCTTGTTTCAATGCGTTTCCTATTTTTGAACTAGTATGTTTTCAGAGGCCGTTGTCATCTCGCTGGCTTGGTTCAATGCGTTTCCTATCTTTGATTTAGTACGTTCTCAGCGGCCGTTTTCATTTCGCAAACTTGGTTCAATGCGTTTCCTATCTTTGACCTAGTACATCCTCAGCGGCCGTTGTCATTTCGATGGCTTGGTTCAATGCGTGCACTATCTTTGAACTAGTAAGTTTTCAGAGGCCGTTGTCATCTCGCAAACTTGGTTCAATTCGTTTTCTATCTTTGAACTAGTACGTCCTCAGCGGCCGTAGTCATTTCGCTGGCTTGGTTCAATGCGTTCCCTATCTTTGAACTAGTACGTCCTCAGCGGCCGTTGCCACTTCGCAGGATTTGTTCAATGCATTTCCTATCTTTGAACTAGTACGTCCTCAGCGGCCTTTTAATTTCGCAAGCTTGGTTCAATGCGTGCACTATCTTTGAACTAGTAAGTTTTCAGCGGCCGTTGTCATCTCGCAGGCTTGGTTCAATTCGTTTTCTATCTTTGAGCTAGTACGTCCTCAGCGGCCGTAGTCATTTCGCTGGCTTGGTTCAATGCGTTCCCTATCTATGAACTAGTAGGTCCTCAGCGGCCGTTGTCGTCTCGCTGGATTGGTTCAATGCGTTTCCTATCTTTGAACTAGTACGTCCTCAGCGGCCGTTGCCACTTCGCAAACTTGGTTCAATGCGTTTCCTATCTTTGAACTATTACGTCTTCAGCGGCCGTTGTCATCTCGCTGGCTTGGTTCAATGCGTTTCCTATCTTTGAACTAGTACGTCCTCAGTGGTCGTTTCCATTTCGCAAGCTTGGTTCAATGCTTTTCCTATCTTTGAACTAGTACGTCCTCAGCGGCCGTTGTCATTTCGATGGCTTGGTTCAATGCGTGCACTATCTTTGAACTAGTACGTTTTCAGAGGCCGTTGTCATCTCGCAGGCTTGGTTCAATGCGTTTTCTATCTTTGAGCTAGTACGTCCTCAGCGGCCGTAGTCATTTCGCTGGCTTGGTTCAATGCGTTCCCTATCTATGAACTAGTAGGTCCTCAGCGGCCGTTGTCATCTCGCTGGATTAATTCAATGCGTTTCCTATCTTTGAACTAGTACGTCCTCAGCGGCCGTTGCCACTTCGCAAACTTGGTTCAATGCGTTTCCTATCTTTGAACTATTACGTCTTCAGCGGCCGTTGTTACTTCGCAGGATTTATTCAATGCGTTTCCTATCTTTGAACAAGTACGTTCTAAGCGGCCGTTGCCACTTCGCAAACTTGGTTCAATGCGTTTCCTATCTTTGAACTATTACGTCTTCAGCGGCCGTTGTCATCTCGCAAGCTTGGTTCAATGCGTTTCCGATCTTTGAACTAGTACATACTCAGCGGCCGTTGTCATCTCGCTGGCTTGGTTCAATGCGTTTCCTATCTTTGATTTAGTACGTTCTCAGCGGCCGATTTTATTTCGCAAACATGGTTCAATGCGTTTCCTATCTTTGACCTAGTACATCTTTAGCGGCCGTTGTCATCTCGCTGGCTTGGTTCAATGCGTTTCCTATCTTTGAACTAGTACGTTCTCAGCGGCCGTTTTCATTTCGCTGGCTTGGTTCAATGCGTTTCCTATTTTTGAACTAGTATGTTTTCAGAGGCCGTTGTCATCTCGCAGGCTTGGTTCAATTCGTCTTCTATCTTTGAACTAGAACGTTTTAAGCGGGCGTTGTCATCTCGCTGGCTTGGTTCAATGCGTTTCCTATCTTTGATTTAGTACGTCCTCAGCGGCCGTTGCCACTTCGCAGGATTTGTTCAATGCATTTCCTATCTTTGAACTAGTACGTCCTCAGCGGACTTTTAATTTCGCAAGCTTGGTTCAATGCGTTTCTTGTCTTTGAGCTAGTACGTTTTCAGCGGCCGTTGTCATCTCGCAGGTTTGGTTCAATGCGTGCACTATTTTTGAACTAGAACGTTCTCAGTTGCCGTTGTCATTTTGCTGGCTTGGTTCAATGCTTTTCCTATCTTTGAGCTAGTACGTCCTCAGCGGCCGTTGTCATTTCGATGGCTTGGTTCAATGCGTGCACTATCTTTGAACTAGTAAGTTTTCAGAGGCCGTTGTCATCTCGCAGGCTTGGTTCAATTCGTTTTCTATCTTTGAGCTAGTACGTCCTCAGCGGCCGTAGTCATTTCGCTGGCTTGGTTCAATGCGTTCCCTATCTATGAACTAGTAGGTCCTAAGCGGCCGTTGTCATCTCGCTGGCTTGGTTCAATGCGTTCCCTATCTTTGAACTAGTACATTTAAAGCGACCGTTGTCATCTCGCTTACTTGATTCAATGCGTTTCCTATCTTTGAACTAGTACGTCCTCAGCGGCCGTTGCCACATCGCAGGATTTATTCAATGCGTTTCCTATCTTTGAACTAGTACGTTCTCAGCGGCCGTTGTCATCTCACTGGCAAGGTTCAATGCGTTTCCTATCTTTGAACTAGTACGTCCTCAGCGGCCGTTGTCATTTCGATGGGTTGGTTCAATGCGTGCACTATCTTTGAACTAGTAAGTTTTCAGAGGCCGTTGTCATCTCGCAGGCTTGGTTCAATGCGTTTCCGATCTTTGAACTAGTACGTTTAAAGCGGGCGTTGTCATCTCGCTGGCTTGGTTCAATGCGTTTCCTATCTTTGATTTAGTACGTTCTCAGCGGCCGTTTTCATTTCGCAAACTTGGTTCAATGCGTTTCCTATCTTTGACCTAGTACATCCTCAGCGGCCGTTGTCATTCCGCTGGCTTGGTTCAATGCGTTTCCTATCTTTGAACTATTACGTCCTCAGTGTCCGTTGTCATTTCGCTTGCTTGGTTCAATGCGTTTCCTATCTTTGAACTAGTACGTTCTCAGCGGCCGTTTTCATTTCGCAAGCTTGGTTCAACGCGTTTCCTATCTTTGAACTATAGAGTCCTCAGCGGCCGTTCCCACTTCGCAGGCTTGGTTCAATGCGTTTCCTAACTTTGAACTAGTACGTCCTCAGCGGCCATTGCCACTTCGCAAGCTTTGTTCAATGCGTTTCTTATCTTTGAACTAGTAGGTCCTCAGCGGCCGTTGTCATCTCGCTGGATTGATTCAATGCGTTTCCTATCATTGAACTAGTACGTCCTCAGCGGCCGTTGCCACTTCGCAGGCTTGGTTCAATTCGTTCCCTATCTTTGAACAAGTACGTTCTCAGCGGCCGTTGTCGTCTCGCTTACTTGGTTCCATGCGTTTCCTATATTTGAACTAGTACGTCCTCAGCGGCCGTTTTCATTTCGATGGCTTGGTTCAATGCGTGCACTATCTTTGAACTAGTAAGTTTTCAGAGGCCGTTGTCATCTCGCAGGATTGGTTCAATTCGTTTTCTATCTTTGAACTAGTACGTCCTCAGCGGCCGTTGCCACTCTGCAGGATATATTCAATGCGTTTCCTATCTTTGAACTAGTACGTCCTCAGCGGCCGTTGTCATCTCGCTGGCTTGGTTCAATGCGTTTCTTATCTTTGAACTATAGAGTCCTCAGCGGCCGTTCCCACTTCGCAGGCTTGGTTCAATGCGTTTCCTATCTTTGAACTAGTACGTCTTCAGCGGCCGTTTTTATTTCGCAAGCTTGGTTCAACGCGTTTCCTATCTTTGAACTATAGAGTCCTCAGCGGCCGTTCCCACTTCGCAGGCTTGGTTCAATGCGTTTCCTATCTTTGAACTAGTACGTCCTCAGCGGCCGTTTTTATTTCGCAAGCTTGGATCAATGCGTTTCCTATCTTTGAATTAGTACGTTCTCAGCGGCCGTTGTCATCTCGCTGGCTTGGTTCAATGCGTTTCCTATCTTTGAATTAGTACGTCCTCAGCGGCCGTTGCCATTTCGCAGGCTTTGTTCAATGCGTTTCCTATTTTTGAACTAGTACGTTTTCTGCGGCCATTGCCCCTTCGCAAGATTTGTTCAGTGCGTTTACTATCTTTTAACTATTACGTTTTCAGCGGCCGTTGTATTCTCGCTTGCTTGATTCAATGCGTTTTTTATCTTTGAACTAGTACGTCCTCTGCGGCCGTTTTCATTTCGCAAGCTTGGTTCAATTCGTTTCCTATCTTTGAACTAGTACGTCTTCAGCGGCCGTTGCCACTTCGCAGGCTTGGATCAATGCGTTTCCTATTTTTGAACTAGTACGTCCTCAGCGGCCATTGCCACTTCGCAAGCTTTGTTCAATGCGTTTCCTATCTTTGAACTATTACATACTCAGCGGCCGTTGTCATCTCGCTGGCTTGGTTCAATGCGTTCCCTATCTTTGAACTAGTACATTTAAAGCGACCGTTGTCATCTCGCTTACTTGGTTCAATGCGTTTCCTATCTTTGAACTAATACGTTTTCAGAAACCGTTGTCATCTCGCAGGCTTGGATCAATTCGTTTCCTATCTTTGAACTAGTACGTCCTCAGCGGCCGTTCTCATTTCGCTGGCTTGGTTCAATGCGTTTCCTATTTTTGAACTAGTATGTTTTCAGAGGCCGTTGTCATCTCGCAGGCTTGGTTCAATTCGTTTTCTATCTTTGAACTAGTATGTCCTCAGCGGCCGTAGTCATTTCGCTGGCTTGGTTCAATGCGTTCCCTATCTTTGAACAAGTACGTTCTAAACGGCCGTTGTCATCTCGCTTACTTGGTTCCATGCGTTTCCTATATTTGAACTAGTACGTCCTCAGCGGCCGTTGTCATTTCGATGGCTTGGTTCAATGCGTGCACTATCTTTGAACTAGTAAGTTTTCAGAGGCCGTTGTCATCTCGCAGGCTTGGTTCAATTCGTCTTCTATCTTTGAACAAGTACGTCCTCAGCGGCCGTAGTCATTTCGCTGGCTTGGTTCAATGCGTTCCCTATCTTTGAACTAGTACGTCCTCAGCGGCCGTTGCCACTTCGCAGGATTTGTTCAATGCATTTCCTATCTTTGAACTAGTACGTCCTCAGCGGACTTTTAATTTCGCTGGCTTGGTTCAATGCGTTCCCTATCTTTGAACTAGAACGTTCTCAGTTGCCGTTGTCATTTTGCTGGCTTGGTTCAATGCTTTTCCTATCTTTGAACTAGTACGTCCTCAGCGGCCGTTGTCATTTCGCTGGCTTGGTTCAATGCGTGCACTATCTTTGAACTAGTACGTTTTCAGCGGCCGTTGTCATCTCGCAGGCTTGGTTCAATTCGTTTTCTATCTTTGAGCTAGTACGTCCTCAGCGGCCGTAGTCATTTCGCTGGCTTGGTTCAATGCGTTTTCTATCTATGAACTAGTAGGTCCTCAGCGGCCGTTGTCATCTCGCTGGATTGGTTCAATGCGTTTCCTATCTTTGAACTAGTACGTCCTCAGCGGCCGTTGCCACTTCGCAAACTTGGTTCAATGCGTTTCCTATCTTTGAACTATTACGTCTTCAGCAGCCGTTGTTACTTCGCAGGATTTATTCAATGCGTTTCCTATCTTTGAACAAGTACGTTCTAAGCGGCCGTTGTCATCTCGCTTACTTGGTTCCATGCGTTTCCTATATTTGAACTAGTACGTCCTCAGCGGACGTTGTCATCTCGCAAGCTTGGTTCAATGCGTTTCCGATCTTTGAACTAGTACGTTTTAAGCGGGCGTTGTCATCTCGCTGGCTTGGTTCAATGCGTTTCCTATCTTTGATTTAGTACGTTCTCAGCGGCCGTTTTCATTTCGCAAACTTGGTTCAATGCGTTTCCTATCTTTGAACTATTACGTCTTCAGCGGCCGTTGTTACTTCGCAGGATTTATTCAATGCGTTTCCTATCTTTGAACAAGTACGTTCTAAGCGGCCGTTGCCACTTCGCAAACTTGGTTCAATGCGTTTCCTATCTTTGAACTATTACGTCTTCAGCGGCCGTTGTCATCTCGCAAGCTTGGTTCAATGCGTTTCCGATCTTTGAACTAGTACGTTTTAAGCGGGCGTTGTCATTTCGATGGCTTGGTTCAATGCGTGCACTATCTTTGAACTAGTAAGTTTTCAGAGGCCGTTGTCATCTCGCAAACTTGGTTCAATTCGTTTTCTATCTTTGAACTAGTACGTCCTCAGCGGCCGTAGTCATTTCGCTGGCTTGGTTCAATGCGTTCCCTATCTTTGAACTAGTACGTCCTCAGCGGCCGTTGCCACTTCGCAGGATTTGTTCAATGCTTTTCCTATCTTTGAACTAGTACGTCCTCAGCGGACTTTTAATTTCGCAAGCTTGGTTCAATGCGTTTCTTGTCTTTTAGTAAGCGGCCGTTGTCACTCGAGTTCTGCGTACCTTTGAACTAGTACGTCCTCAGCGGCCGTTGTCATTTCGATGGCTTGGTTCAATGCGTGCACTATCTTTGAACTAGTAAGTTTTCAGAGGCCGTTGTCATCTCGCAGGCTTGGTTCAATTCGTTTTCTATTGAGCTAGTACGTCCTCAGCGGCCGTAGTCATTTCGCTGGCTTGGTTCAATGCGTTCCCTATCTATGAACTAGTAGGTCCTCAGCGGCCGTTGTCATCTCGCTGGATTGGTTCAATGCGTTTCCTATCTTTGAATTAGTACGTCCTCAGCGGCCGTTGCCATTTCGCAGGCTTTGTTCAATGCGTTTCCTATTTTTGAACTAGTACGTCTTCTGCGGCCATTGCCCCTTCGCAAGATTTGTTCAGTGCGTTTACTATCTTTTAACTATTACGTTTTCAGCGGCCGTTGTATTCTCGCTTGCTTGATTCAATGCGTTTCCTATCTTTGAACTAGTACGTCCTCTGCGGCCGTTTTCATTTCGCAGGCTTGGTTCAATTCGTTTTCTATCTTTGAGCTAGTACGTCCTCAGCGGCCGTAGTCATTTCGCTGGCTTGGTTCAATGCGTTCCCTATCTATGAACTAGTAGGTCCTCAGCGGCCGTTGTCATCTCGCTGGATTGGTTCAATGCGTTTCCTATCTTTGAACTAGTACGTCCTCAGCGGCCGTTGCCACTTCGCAAACTTGGTTCAATGCGTTTCCTATCTTTGAACTATTACGTCTTCAGCGGCCGTTGTTACTTCGCAGGATTTATTCAATGCGTTTCCTATCTTTGAACAAGTACGTTCTAAGCGGCCGTTGCCACTTCGCAAACTTGGTTCAATGCGTTTCCTATCTTTGAACTATTACGTCTTCAGCGGCCGTTGTCATCTCGCAAGCTTGGTTCAATGCGTTTCCGATCTTTGAACTAGTACATACTCAGCGGCCGTTGTCATCTCGCTGGCTTGGTTCAATGCGTTTCCTATCTTTGATTTAGTACGTTCTCAGCGGCCGATTTTATTTCGCAAACATGGTTCAATGCGTTTCCTATCTTTGACCTAGTACATCTTTAGCGGCCGTTGTCATCTCGCTGGCTTGGTTCAATGCGTTTCCTATCTTTGAACTAGTACGTTCTCAGCGGCCGTTTTCATTTCGCTGGCTTGGTTCAATGCGTTTCCTATTTTTGAACTAGTATGTTTTCAGAGGCCGTTGTCATCTCGCAGGCTTGGTTCAATTCGTCTTCTATCTTTGAACTAGTACGTTTTAAGCGGGCGTTGTCATCTCGCTGGCTTGGTTCAATGCGTTTCCTATCTTTGATTTAGTACGTCCTCAGCGGCCGTTGCCACTTCGCAGGATTTGTTCAATGCATTTCCTATCTTTGAACTAGTACGTCCTCAGCGGACTTTTAATTTCGCAAGCTTGGGTCAATGCGTTTCTTGTCTTTGAGCTAGTACGTTTTCAGCGGCCGTTGTCATCTCGCAGGTTTGGTTCAATGCGTGCACTATCTTTGAACTAGAACGTTCTCAGTTGCCGTTGTCATCTTGCTGGCTTGGTTCAATGCTTTTCCTATCTTTGAACTAGTACGTCCTCAGCGGCCGTTGTCATTTCGATGGCTTGGTTCAATGCGTGCACTATCTTTGAACTAGTAAGTTTTCAGAGGCCGTTGTCATCTCGCAGGCTTGGTTCAATTCGTTTTCTATCTTTGAGCTAGTACGTCCTCAGCGGCCGTAGTCATTTCGCTGGCTTGGTTCAATGCGTTTCCTATCTATGAACTAGTAGGTCCTCAGCGGCCGTTGTCATCTCGCTGGATTGGTTCAATGCGTTTCCTATCTTTGAACTAGTACGTCCTCAGCGGCCGTTGCCACTTCGCAAACTTTGTTCAATGCGTTTCCTATCTTTGAACTATTTCGTCTTCAACGGCCGTTGTTACTTCGCAGGATTTATTCAATGCGTTTCCTATCTTTGAACAAGTACGTTCTAAGCGGCCGTTGTCATCTCGCTTACCTGGTTCCATGCGTTTCCTATATTTGAACTAGTACGTCCTCAGCGGCCGTTGTCATTTCGATGGGTTGGTTCAATGCGTGCACTATCTTTGAACTAGTAAGTTTTCAGAGGCCGTTGTCATCTCGCAGGCTTGGTTCAATGCGTTTCCGGTCTTTGAACTAGTACGTTTTAAGCGGGCGTTGTCATCTCGCTGGCTTGGTTCAATGCGTTTCCTATCTTTGATTTAGTACGTTCTCAGCGGCCGTTTTCATTTCGCAAACTTGGTTCAATGCGTTTCCTATCTTTGACCTAGTAAATCCTCAGCGGCCGTTGTCATCTCGCTGGCTTGGTTCAATGCGTTTCCTATCTTTGAACTATTACGTCCTCAGTGTCCGTTGTCATTTCGCTTGCTTGGTTCAATGCGTTTCCTATCTTTGAACTAGTACGTTCTCAGCGGCCGTTTTCATTTCGCAAGCTTAGTTCAACGCGTTTCCTATCTTTGAACTATAGAGTCCTCAGCGGCCGTTCCCACTTCGCAGGCTTGGTTCAATGCGTTTCCTAACTTTGAACTAGTACGTCCTCAGCGGCCATTGCCACTTCGCAAGCTTTGTTCAATGCGTTTCTTATCTTTGAACTAGTAGGTCCTCAGCGGCCGTTGTCATCTCGCTGGATTGATTCAATGCGTTTCCTATCATTGAACTAGTACGTCCTCAGCGGCCGTTGCCACTTCGCAGGCTTGGTTCAATTCGTTCCCTATCTTTGAACAAGTACGTTCTAAGCGGCCGTTGTCGTCTCGCTTACTTGGTTCCATGCGTTTCCTATATTTGAACTAGTACGTCTTCAGCGGCCGTTTTCATTTCGATGGCTTGGTTCAATGCGTGCACTATCTTTGAACTAGTAAGTTTTCAGAGGCCGTTGTCATCTCGCAGGCTTGGTTCAATTCGTTTTCTATCTTTGAACTAGTACGTCCTCAGCGGCCGTTGCCACTCTGCAGGATATATTCAATGCGTTTCCTATCTTTGAACTAGTACGTCCTCAGCGGCCGTTGTCATCTCGCTGGCTTGGTTCAATGCGTTTCCTATCTTTGAACTATTACGTTCTCAGCGGCCGTTGTCATCTCGCTGGCTTGGTTCAATGCGTTTCCTATCTTTGAACTAGTACGTTCTCAGCGGCCGTTTTCATTTCGCAAGCTTAGTTCAATGCGTTTCCTATCTTTGAACTATTACGTCCTCAGCGGCCGTTGTCATCTCGCTGGCTTGGTTCAATGCGTTTCCTATCTTGGAACTATTACGCCCTCAGCGGCCGTTGTCATCTCGCTTGCTTGGATCAATGCGTTTCCTATCATTGAATTAGTACGTTCTCAGCGGCCGTTGTCATCTCGCTGGCTTGGTTCAATGCGTTTCCTATCTTTGAATTAGTACGTCCTCAGCGGCCGTTGCCATTTCGCAGGCTTTGTTCAATGCGTTTCCTATTTTTGAACTAGTACGTTTTCTGCGGCCATTGCCCCTTCGCAAGATTTGTTCAGTGCGTTTACTATCTTTTAACTATTACGTTTTCAGCGGCCGTTGTATTCTCGCTTGCTTGATTCAATGCGTTTTTTATCTTTGAACTAGTACGTCCTCTGCGGCCGTTTTCATTTCGCAAGCTTGGTTCAATTCGTTTCCTATCTTTGAACTAGTACGTCTTCAGCGGCCGTTGCCACTTCGCAGGCTTGGATCAATGCGTTTCCTATTTTTGAACTAGTACGTCCTCAGCGGCCATTGCCACTTCGCAAGCTTTGTTCAATGCGTTTCCTA
Source organism: Tetramorium bicarinatum (assembly GCA_928718305.1). NCBI lineage: Eukaryota > Metazoa > Arthropoda > Insecta > Hymenoptera > Formicidae > Tetramorium > Tetramorium bicarinatum. The sequence goes on along the minus strand of CAKMUF010000163.1, from coordinate 22,279 downwards.
TCTTTGAACTATTACATACTCAGCGGCCGTTGTCATCTCGCTGGCTTGGTTCAATGCGTTCCCTATCTTTGAACTAGTACATTTAAAGCGACCGTTGTCATCTCGCTTACTTGGTTCAATGCGTTTCCTATCTTTGAACTAGTACGTTTTCAGAGGCCGTTGTCATCTCGCAGGCTTGGATCAATTCGTTTCCTATCTTTGAACTAGTACGTCCTCAGCGGCCGTTCTCATTTCGCTGGCTTGTTTCAATGCGTTTCCTATTTTTGAACTAGTATGTTTTCAGAGGCCGTTGTCATCTTGCAGGCTTGGTTCAATTCGTTTTCTATCTTTGAACTAGTATGTCCTCAGCGGCCGTAGTCATTTCGCTGGCTTGGTTCAATGCGTTCCCTATCTTTGAACAAGTACGTTCTAAGCGGCCGTTGTCATCTCGCTGGCTTGGTTCCATGCGTTTCCTATATTTGAACTAGTACGTCCTCAGCGGCCGTTGTCATTTCGATGGCAGTTTAAGTGCATTTTCCCCTATCTTTGAACTGGCCGTTTTCAGGGCATTGTCTCTCTCGAAGCAGCCACGCGGTTCAATTCGTTTTCTATCTTTGAACTAGTACGTCCTCAGCGGCCGTAGTCATTTCGCTGGCTTGGTTCAATGCGTTCCCTATCTTTGAACTAGTACGTCCTCAGCGGCCGTTGCCACTTCGCAGGATTTGTTCAATGCATTTCCTATCTTTGAACTAGTACGTCCTCAGCGGACTTTTAATTTCGCTGGCTTGGTTCAATGCGTTCCCTATCTTTGAACTAGAACGTTCTCAGTTGCCGTTGTCATTTTGCTGGCTTGGTTCAATGCTTTTCCTATCTTTGAACTAGTACGTCCTCAGCGGCCGTTGTCATTTCGATGGCTTGGTTCAATGCGTGCACTATCTTTGAACTAGTAAGTTTTCAGAGGCCGTTGTCATCTCGCAGGCTTGGTTCAATTCGTTTTCTATCTTTGAGCTAGTACGTCCTCAGCGGCCGTAGTCATTTCGCTGGCTTGGTTCAATGCGTTCCCTATCTTTGAACTAGTAGGTCCTCAGCGGCCGTTGTCATCTCGCTGGATTGGTTCAATGCGTTTCCTATCTTTGAACTAGTACGTCCTCAGCGGCCGTTGCCACTTCGCAAACTTGGTTCAATGCGTTTCCTATCTTTGAACTATTACGTCTTCAGCAGCCGTTGTTACTTCGCAGGATTTATTCAATGCGTTTCCTATCTTTAAACAAGTACGTTCTAAGCGGCCGTTGTCATCTCGCTTACTTGGTTCCATGCGTTTCCTATATTTGAACTAGTACGTCCTCAGCGGCCGTTGTCATTTCGCAAGCTTGGTTCAATGCGTTTCCGATCTTTGAACTAGTACGTTTTAAGCGGGCGTTGTCATCTCGCTGGCTTGGTTCAATGCGTTTCCTATCTTTGATTTAGTACGTTCTCAGCGGCCGTTTTCATTTCGCAAACTTGGTTCAATGCGTTTCCTATCTTTGAACTATTACGTCTTCAGCGGCCGTTGTTACTTCGCAGGATTTATTCAATGCGTTTCCTATCTTTGAACAAGTACGTTCTAAGCGGTCGTTGCCACTTCGCAAACTTGGTTCAATGCGTTTCCTATCTTTGAACTATTACGTCTTCAGCGGCCGTTGTCATCTCGCAAGCTTGGTTCAATGCGTTTCCGATCTTTGAACTAGTACGTTTTAAGCGGGCGTTGTCATTTCGATGGCTTGGTTCAATGCGTGCACTATCTTTGAACTAGTAAGTTTTCAGAGGCCGTTGTCATCTCGCAAACTTGGTTCAATTCGTTTTCTATCTTTGAACTAGTACGTCCTCAGCGGCCGTAGTCATTTCGCTGGCTTGGTTCAATGCGTTCCCTATCTTTGAACTAGTACGTCCTCAGCGGCCGTTGCCACTTCGCAGGATTTGTTCAATGCATTTCTCTGTCTTTGAACTAGTACATTCCTCAGCGGACTTTAATTCTAAGCCAGTTAAATGCATTTCTATAACGACACAGTACGTCCTCAGCGGCCGTTGTCATTTCGATGGCTTGGTTCAATGCGTGCACTATCTTTGAACTAGTAAGTTTTCAGAGGCCGTTGTCATCTCGCAGGCTTGGTTCAATTCGTTTTCTATTATTGAGCTAGTACGTCCTCAGCGGCCGTAGTCATTTCGCTGGCTTGGTTCAATGCGTTCCCTATCTATGAACTAGTAGGTCCTCAGCGGCCGTTGTCATCTCGCTGGATTGGTTCAATGCGTTTCCTATCTTTGAATTAGTACGTCCTCAGCGGCCGTTGCCATTTCGCAGGCTTTGTTCAATGCGTTTCCTATTTTTGAACTAGTACGTCTTCTGCGGCCATTGCCCCTTCGCAAGATTTGTTCAGTGCGTTTACTATCTTTTAACTATTACGTTTTCAGCGGCCGTTGTATTCTCGCTTGCTTGATTCAATGCGTTTCCTATCTTTGAACTAGTACGTCCTCTGCGGCCGTTTTCATTTCGCAGGCTTGGTTCAATTCGTTTTCTATCTTTGAGCTAGTACGTCCTCAGCGGCCGTAGTCATTTCGCTGGCTTGGTTCAATGCGTTCCCTATCTATGAACTAGTAGGTCCTCAGCGGCCGTTGTCATCTCGCTGGATTAATTCAATGCGTTTCCTATCTTTGAACTAGTACGTCCTCAGCGGCCGTTGCCACTTCGCAAACTTGGTTCAATGCGTTTCCTATCTTTGAACTATTACGTCTTCAGCGGCCGTTGTTACTTCGCAGGATTTATTCAATGCGTTTCCTATCTTTGAACAAGTACGTTCTAAGCGGCCGTTGCCACTTCGCAAACTTGGTTCAATGCGTTTCCTATCTTTGAACTATTACGTCTTCAGCGGCCGTTGTCATCTCGCAAGCTTGGTTCAATGCGTTTCCGATCTTTGAACTAGTACATACTCAGCGGCCGTTGTCATCTCGCTGGCTTGGTTCAATGCGTTTCCTATCTTTGATTTAGTACGTTCTCAGCGGCCGATTTTATTTCGCAAACATGGTTCAATGCGTTTCCTATCTTTGACCTAGTACATCTTTAGCGGCCGTTGTCATCTCGCTGGCTTGGTTCAATGCGTTTCCTATCTTTGAACTAGTACGTTCTCAGCGGCCGTTTTCATTTCGCTGGCTTGGTTCAATGCGTTTCCTATTTTTGAACTAGTATGTTTTCAGAGGCCGTTGTCATCTCGCAGGCTTGGTTCAATTCGTCTTCTATCTTTGAACTAGAACGTTTTAAGCGGGCGTTGTCATCTCGCTGGCTTGGTTCAATGCGTTTCCTATCTTTGATTTAGTACGTCCTCAGCGGCCGTTGCCACTTCGCAGGATTTGTTCAATGCATTTCCTATCTTTGAACTAGTACGTCCTCAGCGGACTTTTAATTTCGCAAGCTTGGTTCAATGCGTTTCTTGTCTTTGAGCTAGTACGTTTTCAGCGGCCGTTGTCATCTCGCAGGTTTGGTTCAATGCGTGCACTATTTTTGAACTAGAACGTTCTCAGTTGCCGTTGTCATTTTGCTGGCTTGGTTCAATGCTTTTCCTATCTTTGAGCTAGTACGTCCTCAGCGGCCGTTGTCATTTCGATGGCTTGGTTCAATGCGTGCACTATCTTTGAACTAGTAAGTTTTCAGAGGCCGTTGTCATCTCGCAGGCTTGGTTCAATTCGTTTTCTATCTTTGAGCTAGTACGTCCTCAGCGGCCGTAGTCATTTCGCTGGCTTGGTTCAATGCGTTCCCTATCTATGAACTAGTAGGTCCTAAGCGGCCGTTGTCATCTCGCTGGCTTGGTTCAATGCGTTCCCTATCTTTGAACTAGTACATTTAAAGCGACCGTTGTCATCTCGCTTACTTGATTCAATGCGTTTCCTATCTTTGAACTAGTACGTCCTCAGCGGCCGTTGCCACATCGCAGGATTTATTCAATGCGTTTCCTATCTTTGAACTAGTACGTTCTCAGCGGCCGTTGTCATCTCACTGGCAAGGTTCAATGCGTTTCCTATCTTTGAACTAGTACGTCCTCAGCGGCCGTTGTCATTTCGATGGGTTGGTTCAATGCGTGCACTATCTTTGAACTAGTAAGTTTTCAGAGGCCGTTGTCATCTCGCAGGCTTGGTTCAATGCGTTTCCGATCTTTGAACTAGTACGTTTAAAGCGGGCGTTGTCATCTCGCTGGCTTGGTTCAATGCGTTTCCTATCTTTGATTTAGTACGTTCTCAGCGGCCGTTTTCATTTCGCAAACTTGGTTCAATGCGTTTCCTATCTTTGACCTAGTACATCCTCAGCGGCCGTTGTCATTCCGCTGGCTTGGTTCAATGCGTTTCCTATCTTTGAACTATTACGTCCTCAGTGTCCGTTGTCATTTCGCTTGCTTGGTTCAATGCGTTTCCTATCTTTGAACTAGTACGTTCTCAGCGGCCGTTTTCATTTCGCAAGCTTGGTTCAACGCGTTTCCTATCTTTGAACTATAGAGTCCTCAGCGGCCGTTCCCACTTCGCAGGCTTGGTTCAATGCGTTTCCTAACTTTGAACTAGTACGTCCTCAGCGGCCATTGCCACTTCGCAAGCTTTGTTCAATGCGTTTCTTATCTTTGAACTAGTAGGTCCTCAGCGGCCGTTGTCATCTCGCTGGATTGATTCAATGCGTTTCCTATCATTGAACTAGTACGTCCTCAGCGGCCGTTGCCACTTCGCAGGCTTGGTTCAATTCGTTCCCTATCTTTGAACAAGTACGTTCTCAGCGGCCGTTGTCGTCTCGCTTACTTGGTTCCATGCGTTTCCTATATTTGAACTAGTACGTCCTCAGCGGCCGTTTTCATTTCGATGGCTTGGTTCAATGCGTGCACTATCTTTGAACTAGTAAGTTTTCAGAGGCCGTTGTCATCTCGCAGGATTGGTTCAATTCGTTTTCTATCTTTGAACTAGTACGTCCTCAGCGGCCGTTGCCACTCTGCAGGATATATTCAATGCGTTTCCTATCTTTGAACTAGTACGTCCTCAGCGGCCGTTGTCATCTCGCTGGCTTGGTTCAATGCGTTTCTTATCTTTGAACTATAGAGTCCTCAGCGGCCGTTCCCACTTCGCAGGCTTGGTTCAATGCGTTTCCTATCTTTGAACTAGTACGTCTTCAGCGGCCGTTTTTATTTCGCAAGCTTGGTTCAACGCGTTTCCTATCTTTGAACTATAGAGTCCTCAGCGGCCGTTCCCACTTCGCAGGCTTGGTTCAATGCGTTTCCTATCTTTGAACTAGTACGTCCTCAGCGGCCGTTTTTATTTCGCAAGCTTGGATCAATGCGTTTCCTATCTTTGAATTAGTACGTTCTCAGCGGCCGTTGTCATCTCGCTGGCTTGGTTCAATGCGTTTCCTATCTTTGAATTAGTACGTCCTCAGCGGCCGTTGCCATTTCGCAGGCTTTGTTCAATGCGTTTCCTATTTTTGAACTAGTACGTTTTCTGCGGCCATTGCCCCTTCGCAAGATTTGTTCAGTGCGTTTACTATCTTTTAACTATTACGTTTTCAGCGGCCGTTGTATTCTCGCTTGCTTGATTCAATGCGTTTTTTATCTTTGAACTAGTACGTCCTCTGCGGCCGTTTTCATTTCGCAAGCTTGGTTCAATTCGTTTCCTATCTTTGAACTAGTACGTCTTCAGCGGCCGTTGCCACTTCGCAGGCTTGGATCAATGCGTTTCCTATTTTTGAACTAGTACGTCCTCAGCGGCCATTGCCACTTCGCAAGCTTTGTTCAATGCGTTTCCTATCTTTGAACTATTACATACTCAGCGGCCGTTGTCATCTCGCTGGCTTGGTTCAATGCGTTCCCTATCTTTGAACTAGTACATTTAAAGCGACCGTTGTCATCTCGCTTACTTGGTTCAATGCGTTTCCTATCTTTGAACTAATACGTTTTCAGAAACCGTTGTCATCTCGCAGGCTTGGATCAATTCGTTTCCTATCTTTGAACTAGTACGTCCTCAGCGGCCGTTCTCATTTCGCTGGCTTGGTTCAATGCGTTTCCTATTTTTGAACTAGTATGTTTTCAGAGGCCGTTGTCATCTCGCAGGCTTGGTTCAATTCGTTTTCTATCTTTGAACTAGTATGTCCTCAGCGGCCGTAGTCATTTCGCTGGCTTGGTTCAATGCGTTCCCTATCTTTGAACAAGTACGTTCTAAACGGCCGTTGTCATCTCGCTTACTTGGTTCCATGCGTTTCCTATATTTGAACTAGTACGTCCTCAGCGGCCGTTGTCATTTCGATGGCTTGGTTCAATGCGTGCACTATCTTTGAACTAGTAAGTTTTCAGAGGCCGTTGTCATCTCGCAGGCTTAGTACGTCCTCAGCGGCCGTAGTCATTTCTGGCTTGGTTCAATGCGTTCCCTATCTTTGAACTAGTACGTCCTCAGCGGCCGTTGCCACTTCGCAGGATTTGTTCAATGCATTTCCTATCTTTGAACTAGTACGTCCTCAGCGGACTTTTATTTCGCTGGCTTGGTTCAATGCGTTTCCTATCTTTGAACTAGAACGTTCTCAGTTGCCGTTGTCATTTTGCTGGCTTGGTTCAATGCTTTTCCTATCTTTGAACTAGTACGTCCTCAGCGGCCGTTGTCATTTCGATGGCTTGGTTCAATGCGTGCACTATCTTTGAACTAGTAAGTTTTCAGAGGCCGTTGTCATTTCGCAGGCTTGGTTCAATTCGTTTTCTATCTTTGAACTAGTACGTCCTCAGCGGCCGTTGTCATTTCGCTGGATTGGTTCAATGCGTTCCCTATCTATGAACTAGTAGGTCCTCAGCGGCCGTTGTCATCTCGCTGGATTGGTTCAATGCGTTTCCTATCTTTGAACTAGTACGTCCTCAGCGGCCGTTGCCACTTCGCAAACTTGGTTCAATGCGTTTCCTATCTTTGAACTATTACGTCTTCAGCGGCCGTTGTTACTTCGCAGGATTTATTCAATGCGTTTCCTATCTTTGAACAAGTACGTTCTAAGCGGCCGTTGTCATCTCGCTTACTTGGTTCCATGCGTTTCCTATATTTGAACTAGTACGTCCTCAGCGGCCGTTGTCATCTCGCAAGCTTGGTTCAATGCGTTTCCGATCTTTGAACTAGTACGTTTTAAGCGGGCGTTGTCATCTCGCTGGCTTGGTTCAATGCGTTTCCTATCTTTGATTTAGTACGTTCTCAGCGGCCGTTTTCATTTCGCAAACTTGGTTCAATGCGTGCACTATCTTTGAACTAGAACGTTCTCAGTTGCCGTTGTCATTTTGCTGGCTTGGTTCAATGCTTTTCCTATCTTTGAACTAGTACGTCCTCAGCGGCCGTTGTCATTTCGATGGCTTGGTTCAATGCGTGCACTATCTTTGAACTAGTAAGTTTTCAGAGGCCGTTGTCATCTCGCAGGCTTGGTTCAATTCGTTTTCTATCTTTTGAGCTAGTGTCCTCAGCGGCCGTAGTCATTTCGCTGGCTTGGTTCAATGCGTTCCCTATTCAGAACTAGTAGGTCCTCAGCGGTCATGTTGTCATCTCGCTGGATTGGTTCAATGCGTTTCCTATCTTTGAACTAGTACGTCTCAGCGGCCGTTGCCACTTCGCAAACTTGGTTCAATGCGTTTCCTTATCTTTGAACTATTTGCCCAACGGCCGTTGCCACTTCGCAAACTTGGTTCAATGCGTTTCCTATCTTTGAACAAGTACGTTCTAAGCGGCCGTTGTCATCTCGCTTACCTGGTTCCATGCGTTTCCTATATTTGAACTAGTACGTCCTCAGCGGCCGTTGTCATTTCGATGGGTTGGTTCAATGCGTTTCCTATCTTTGAACTATTTCGTCTTCAACGGCCGTTGTTACTTCGCAGGATTTATTCAATGCGTTTCCTATCTTTGAACAAGTACGTTTTAAGCGGGCGTTGTCATCTCGCTGGCTTGGTTCAATGCGTTTCCTATCTTTGATTTAGTACGTTCTCAGCGGCCGTTTTCATTTCGCAAACTTGGTTCAATGCGTTTCCTATCTTTGACCTAGTACATCCTCAGCGGCCGTTGTCATCTCGCTGTCTTGGTTCAATGCGTTTCCTATCTTTGAACTATTACGTCCTCAGTGTCCGTTGTCATTTCGCTTGCTTGGTTCAATGCGTTTCCTATCTTTGAACTAGTACGTTCTCAGCGGCCGTTTTCATTTCGCAAGCTTGGTTCAACGCGTTTCCTATCTTTGAAGTATAGAGTCCTCAGCGGCCGTTCCCACTTCGCAGGCTTGGTTCAATGCGTTTCCTAACTTTGAACTAGTACGTCCTCAGCGGCCATTGCCACTTCGCAAGCTTTGTTCAATGCGTTTCTTATCTTTGAACTAGTAGGTCCTCAGCGGCCGTTGTCATCTCGCTGGATTGATTCAATGCGTTTCCTATCTTTGAACTAGTACGTCCTCAGCGGCCGTTGCCACTTCGCAGGCTTGGTTCAATTCGTTCCCTATCTTTGAACAAGTACGTTCTAAGCGGCCGTTGTCGTCTCGCTTACTTGGTTCCATGCGTTTCCTATATTTGAACTAGTACGTCTTCAGCGGCCGTTTTCATTTCGATGGCTTGGTTCAATGCGTGCACTATCTTTGAACTAGTAAGTTTTCAGAGGCCGTTGTCATCTCGCAGGCTTGGTTCAATTCGTTTTCTATCTTTGAACTAGTACGTCCTCAGCGGCCGTTGCCACTCTGCAGGATATATTCAATGCGTTTCCTATCTTTGAACTAGTACGTCCTCAGCGGCCGTTGTCATCTCGCTGGCTTGGTTCAATGCGTTTCCTATCTTTGAACTAGTACGTTTTCAGAGGCCGTTGTCATTTCGCAGGCTTGGTTCAATTCGTTTCCTGTCTTTGAACTAGTACGTCCTCAGCTGCCGTTCTCATTTCGCTGGCTTGGTTCAATGCGTTTCCTATTTTTGAACTAGTATGTTTTCAGAGGCCGTTGTCATCTCGCAGGCTTGGTTCAATTCGTTTTCTATCTTTGAACTAGTATGTCCTCAGCGGCCGTAGTCATTTCGCTGGCTTGGTTCAATGCGTTTCCTATCTTTGAACTAGTACGTTCTCAGCGGCCGTTGTCATCTCGCTGGCTTGGTTCAATGCGTTTCCTATCTTTGAATTAGTACGTCCTCAGCGGCCGTTGCCATTTCGCAGGCTTTGTTCAATGCGTTTCCTATTTTTGAACTAGTACGTTTTCTGCGGCCATTGCCCCTTCGCAAGATTTGTTCAGTGCGTTTACTATCTTTTAACTATTACGTTTTCAGCGGCCGTTGTATTCTCGCTTGCTTGATTCAATGCGTTTTTTATCTTTGAACTAGTACGTCCTCTGCGGCCGTTTTCATTTCGCAAGCTTGGTTCAATTCGTTTCCTATCTTTGAACTAGTACGTCTTCAGCGGCCGTTGCCACTTCGCAGGCTTGGATCAATGCGTTTCCTATTTTTGAACTAGTACGTCCTCAGCGGCCATTGCCACTTCGCAAGCTTTGTTCAATGCGTTTCCTATCTTTGAACTATTACATACTCAGCGGCCGTTGTCATCTCGCTGGCTTGGTTCAATGCGTTCCCTATCTTTGAACTAGTACATTTAAAGCGACCGTTGTCATCTCGCTTACTTGGTTCAATGCGTTTCCTATCTTTGAACTAATACGTTTTCAGAAACCGTTGTCATCTCGCAGGCTTGGATCAATTCGTTTCCTATCTTTGAACTAGTACGTCCTCAGCGGCCGTTCTCATTTCGCTGGCTTGGTTCAATGCGTTTCCTATTTTTGAACTAGTATGTTTTCAGAGGCCGTTGTCATCTCGCAGGCTTGGTTCAATTCGTTTTCTATTTTTGAACTAGTATGTCCTCAGCGGCCGTAGTCATTTCGCTGGCTTGGTTCAATGCGTTCCCTATCTCTGAACAAGTACGTTCTAAGCGGCCGTTGTCATCTCGCTTACTTGGTTCCATGCGTTTCCTATTTAACCAGTGTCCCCACAGCGGCCGTTGTCATTTCGATGGCTTGGTTCAATGCGTGCAATATCTTTGAACTAGTAAGTTTTCAGAGGCCGTTGTCATCTCGCAGGCTTGGTTCAATTCGTTTTCTATCTTTGAACTAGTACGTCCTCAGCGGCCGTAGTCATTTCGCTGGCTTGGTTCAATGCGTTCCCTATCTTTGAACTAGTATCCCCATGGCCGTTGCCACTTCGCAGGATTTGTCTTACTTCCTATCTTTGAACTACGGACTTTTAATTTCGCAGGTTTGGTTCAATGCGTGCACTATCTTTGAACTAGAACGTTCTCAGTTGCCGTTGTCATTTTGCTGGCTTGGTTCAATGCTTTTCCTATCTTTGAACTAGTACGTCCTCAGAGGCCGTTGTCATTTCGATGGCTTGGTTCAATGCGTGCACTATCTTTGAACTAGTAAGTTTTCAGAGGCCGTTGTCATTTCGCAGGCTTGGTTCAATTCGTTTTCTATCTTTGAGCTAGTACGTCCTCAGCGGCCGTAGTCATTTCGCTGGCTTGGTTCAATGCGTTCCCTATCTATGAACTAGTAGGTCCTCAGCGGCCGTTGTCATCTCGCTTGATTGGTTCAATGCGTTTCCTATCTTTGAACTAGTACGTCCTCAGCGGCCGTTGCCACTTCGCAAACTTGGTTCAATGCGTTTCCTATCTTTGAACTATTACGTCTTCAGCAGCCGTTGTTACTTCGCAGGATTTATTCAATGCGTTTCCTATCTTTAAACAAGTACGTTCTAAGCGGCCGTTGTCATCTCGCTTACTTGGTTCCATGCGTTTCCTATATTTGAACTAGTACGTCCTCAGCGGCCGTTGTCATTTCGCAAGCTTGGTTCAATGCGTTTCCGATCTTTGAACTAGTACGTTTTAAGCGGGCGTTGTCATCTCGCTGGCTTGGTTCAATGCGTTTCCTATCTTTGATTTAGTACGTTCTCAGCGGCCGTTTTCATTTCGCAAACTTGGTTCAATGCGTTTCCTATCTTTGAACTATTACGTCTTCAGCGGCCGTTGTTACTTCGCAGGATTTATTCAATGCGTTTCCTATCTTTGAACAAGTACGTTCTAAGCGGTCGTTGCCACTTCGCAAACTTGGTTCAATGCGTTTCCTATCTTTGAACTATTACGTCTTCAGCGGCCGTTGTCATCTCGCAAGCTTGGTTCAATGCGTTTCCGATCTTTGAACTAGTACGTTTTAAGCGGGCGTTGTCATTTCGATGGCTTGGTTCAATGCGTGCACTATCTTTGAACTAGTAAGTTTTCAGAGGCCGTTGTCATCTCGCAAACTTGGTTCAATTCGTTTTCTATCTTTGAACTAGTACGTCCTCAGCGGCCGTAGTCATTTCGCTGGCTTGGTTCAATGCGTTCCCTATCTTTGAACTAGTACGTCCTCAGCGGCCATTGCCACTTCGCAGGATTTGTTCAATGCGTTTCCTATCTTTGAACTAGTACGTCCTCAGCGGACTTTTAATTTCGCAAGCTTGGTTCAATGCGTTTCTTGTCTTTGAGCTAGTACGTTTTCAGCGGCCGTTGTTACTTCGCAGGTTTTATTCAATGCGTTTCCTATCTTTGAACAAGTACGTTCTAAGCGGCCGTTGTCATCTCGCTTACTTGGTTCCATGCGTTTCCTATATTTGAACTAGTACGTCCTCAGCGGCCGTTGTCATTTCAATGGCTTGGTTCAATGCGTGCACTATCTTTGAACTAGTAAGTTTTCAGAGGCCGTTGTCATCTCGCAGGCTTGGTTCAATGCGTTTCCGATCTTTGAACTAGTACGTCCTCAGCGGCCGTTGTCATTTCGATGGCTTGGTTCAATGCGTGCACTATCTTTGAACTAGTAAGTTTTCAGAGGCCGTTGTCATCTTGCAGGCTTGGTTCAATTCGTTTTCTATCTTTGAGCTAGTACGTCCTCAGCGGCCGTAGTCATTTCGCTGGCTTGGTTCAATGCGTTCCCTATCTATGAACTAGTAGGTCCTCAGCGGCCGTTGTCATCTCGCTGGATTGGTTCAATGCGTTTCCTATCATTGAACTAGTACGTCCTCAGCGGCCGTTGCCACTTCGCAAACTTGGTTCAATGCGTTTCCTATCTTTGAACTATTACGTCTTCAGCGGCCGTTGTTACTTCGCAGGATTTATTCAATGCGTTTCCTATCTTTGAACAAGTACGTTCTAAGCGGCCGTTGTCATCTCGCTTACTTGGTTCAATGCGTGCACTATCTTTGAACAAGTAAGTTTTCAGAGGCCGTTGTTATCTCGCAGGCTTGGTTCAATGCGTTTCCGATCTTTGAACTAGTACGTTTTAAGCGGGCGTTGTCATCCCGCTGGCTTGGTTCAATGCGTTTCCTATCTTTGATTTAGTACGTTCTCAGCGGCCGTTTTCATTTCGCAAACTTGGTTCAATGCGTTTCCTATCTTTGAACTAGTACGTTTTCAGCGGCCGTTTTCATTTTGCAAGCCTGGTTCAATGCGCTTCCTATCTCGAACTAGTACGTTCTCAGCGGCCGTTTTCATTTCGCTGGCTTGGTTCAATGCGTTTCCTATTTTTGAACTAGTATGTTTTCAGAGGCCGTTGTCATCTCGCAGGCTTGGTTCAATTCGTCTTCTATCTTTGAACTAGAACGTTTTAAGCGGGCGTTGTCATCTCGCTGGCTTGGTTCAATGCGTTTCCTATCTTTGATTTAGTACGTCCTCAGCGGCCGTTGCCACTTCGCAGGATTTGTTCAATGCATTTCCTATCTTTGAACTAGTACGTCCTCAGCGGACTTTTAATTTCGCAAGCTTGGTTCAATGCGTTTCTTGTCTTTGAGCTAGTACGTTTTCAGCGGCCGTTGTCATCTCGCAGGTTTGGTTCAATGCGTGCACTATCTTTGAACTAGAACGTTCTTAGTTGCCGTTGTCATTTTGCTGGCTTGGTTCAATGCTTTTCCTATCTTTGAACTAGTACGTCCTCAGCGGCCGTTGTCATTTCGATGGCTTGGTTCAATGCGTGCACTATCTTTGAACTAGTAAGTTTTTAGAGGCCGTTGTCATCTCGCAGGCTTGGTTCAATTCGTTTTCTATCTTTGAGCTAGTACGTCTTCATCGGCCGTAGTCATTTCGCTGGCTTGGTTCAATGCGTTCCCTATCTATGAACTAGTAGGTCCTCAGCGGCCGTTGTCATCTCGCTGGATTGGTTCAATGCGTTTCCTATCTTTGAGCTAGTACGTCCTCAGCGGCCGTTGCCACTTCGCAAACTTGGTTCAATGCGTTTCCTATCTTTGAACTAGTAAGTTTTCAGAGGCCGTTGTCATCTCGCAGGCTTGGTTCAATTCGTTTTCTATCTTTGAGCTAGTACGTCCTCAGCGGCCGTTGCCACTTCGCAAACTTGGTTCAATGCGTTTCCTATCTTTGAACTATTACGTCTTCAGCGGCCGTTGTCATCTCGCAAGCTTGGTTCAATGCGTTTCCGATCTTTGAACTAGTACGTTTTAAGCGGGCGTTGTCATCCCGCTGGCTTGGTTCAATGCGTTTCCTATCTTTGATTTAGTACGTTCTCAGCGGCCGTTTTCATTTCGCAAACTTGGTTCAATGCGTTTCCTATCTTTGACCTAGTACATCCTCAACGGCCGTTGTCATCTCGCTGGCTTGGTTCAATGCGTTTCCTATCTTTGAACTATTACGTCCTCAGTGTCCGTTGTCATTTCGCTTGCTTGGTTCAATGCGTTTCCTATCTTTGAACTAGTACGTTCTCAGCGGCCGTTTTCATTTCGCAAGCTTGTTTCAACGCGTTTCCTATCTTTGAACTATAGAGTCCTCAGCGGCCGTTCCCACTTCGCAGGCTTGGTTCAATGCGTTTCCTATCTTGAACTAGTACGTCCTCAGCGGCCGTTTTTATTTCGCAAGCTTGGATCAATGCGTTTCCTATCTTTGAACTAGTACGTTCTCAGCGGCCGTTGTCATCTCGCTGGCTTGGTTCAATGCGTTTCCTATCTTTGAATTAGTACGTCCTCAGCGGCCGTTGCCATTTCGCAGGCTTTGTTCAATGCGTTTCCTATTTTTGAACTAGTACGTCTTCTGCGGCCATTGCCCCTTCGCAAGATTTGTTCAGTGCGTTTACTATCTTTTAACTATTACGTTTTCAGCGGCCGTTGTATTCTCGCTTGCTTGATTCAATGCGTTTCCTATCTTTGAACTAGTACGTCCTCTGCGGCCGTTTTCATTTCGCAAGCTTGGTTCAATTCGTTTCCTATCTTTGAACTAGTACGTTCTCAGCGGCCGTTGCCACTTCGCAGGCTTGGATCAATGCGTTTCCTATCTTTGAACTAGTACGTCCTCAGCGGCCATTGCCACTTCGCAAGCTTTGTTCAATGCGTTTCCTATCTTTGAACTATTACATCCTCAGCGGCCGTTGTCATCTCGCTGGCTTGGTTCAATGCGTTCCCTATTTTTGAACTAGTACATTTAAAGCGACCGTTGTCATCTCGCTTACTTGGTTCAATGCGTTTCCTATCTTTGAACTAGTACGTTTTCAGAGGCCGTTGTCATCTCGCAGGCTTGGTTCAATTCGTTTCCTGTCTTTGAACTAGTACGTCCTCAGCGGCCGTTCTCATTTCGCTGGCTTGGTTCAATGCGTTTCCTATTTTTGAACTAGTATGTTTTCAGAGGCCGTTGTCATCTCGCAGGCTTGGTTCAATTCGTTTTCTATCTTTGAACTAGTATGTCCTCAGCGGCCGTAGTCATTTCGCTGGCTTGGTTCAATGCGTTTCCTATCTTTGAACTAGTACGTTCTCAGCGGCCGTTGTCATCTCGCTGGCTTGGTTCAATGCGTTTCCTATCTTTGAATTAGTACGTCCTCAGCGGCCGTTGCCATTTCGCAGGCTTTGTTCAATGCGTTTCCTATTTTTGAACTAGTACGTCTTCTGCGGCCATTGCCCTTTCGCAAGATTTGTTCAGTGCGTTTACTATCTTTTAACTATTACGTTTTCAGCGGCCGTTGTATTCTCGCTTGCTTGATTCAATGCGTTTCCTATCTTTGAATTAGTACGTCCTCTGCGGCCGTTTTCATTTCGCAAGCTTGGTTCAATTCGTTTCCTATCTTTGAACTAGTACGTTTTCAGCGGCCGTTGCCATTTCGCAGGCTTGAATCAATGCGTTTCCTATCTTTGAACTAGTACGTCCTCAGCGGCCATTGCCACTTCGCAAGCTTTGTTCAATGCGTTTCCTATCTTTGAACTATTACATACTCAGCGACCGTTGTCATCTCGCTGGCTTGGTTCAATGCGTTCCCTATCTTTGAACTAGTACATTTAAAGCGACCGTTGTCATCTCGCTTACTTGGTTCAATGCGTTTCCTATCTTTGAACTAGTACGTTTTCAGAGGCCGTTGTCATCTCGCAGGCTTGGTTCAATTCGTTTCCTGTCTTTGAACTAGTACGTCCTCAGCGGCCGTTCTCATTTCGCTGGCTTGGTTCAATGCGTTTCCTATTTTTGAACTAGTATGTTTTCAGAGGCCGTTGTCATCTCGCAGGCTTGGTTCAATTCGTTTTCTATCTTTGAACTAGTATGTCCTCAGCGGCCGTAGTCATTTCGCTGGCTTGGTTCAATGCGTTCCCTATCTTTGAACAAGTACGTTCTAAGCGGCCGTTGTCATCTCGCTTACTTGGTTCCATGCGTTTCCTATATTTGAACTAGTACGTCCTCAGCGGCCGTTGTCATTTCGATGGCTTGGTTCAATGTGTGCACTATCTTTGAACTAGTAAGTTTTCAGAGGCCGTTGTCATCTCGCAGGCTTGGTTCAATTCGTCTTCTATCTTTGAACTAGTACGTCCTCAGCGGCTGTAGTCATTTCGCTGGCTTGGTTCAATGCGTTCCCTATCTTTGAACTAATACGTCCTCAGCGGCCGTTGCCACTTCGCAGGATTTGTTCAATGCATTTCCTATCTTTGAACTAGTACGTCCTCAGCGGACTTTTAATTTCGCAAGCTTGGTTCAATGCGTTTCTTGTCTTTGAGCTAGTACGTTTTCAGCGGCCGTTGTTACTTCGCAGGTTTTATTCAATGCGTTTCCTATCTTTGAACTATTACGTCTTCAGCGGCCGTTGTTACTTCGCAGGATTTATTCAATGCGTTTCCTATCTTTAAACAAGTACGTTCTAAGCGGCCGTTGTCATCTCGCTTACTTGGTTCCATGCGTTTCCTATATTTGAACTAGTACGTCCTCAGCGGCCGTTGTCATTTCGCAAGCTTGGTTCAATGCGTTTCCGATCTTTGAACTAGTACGTTTTAAGCGGGCGTTGTCATCTCGCTGGCTTGGTTCAATGCGTTTCCTATCTTTGATTTAGTACGTTCTCAGCGGCCGTTTTCATTTCGCAAACTTGGTTCAATGCGTTTCCTATCTTTGAACTATTACGTCTTCAGCGGCCGTTGTTACTTCGCAGGATTTATTCAATGCGTTTTCTATCTTTGAACAAGTACGTTCTAAGCGGCCGTTGCCACTTCGCAAACTTGGTTCAATGCGTTTCCTATCTTTGAACTATTACGTCTTCAGCGGCCGTTGTCATCTCGCAAGCTTGGTTCAATGCGTTTCCGATCTTTGAACTAGTACGTTTTAAGCGGGCGTTGTCATCTCGCTGGCTTGGTTCAATGCGTTTCCTATCTTTGATTTAGTACGTTCTCAGCGGCCGTTTTCATTTCGCAAACTTGGTTCAATGCGTTTCCTATCTTTGACCTAGTACATCCTTAGCGGCCGTTGTCATCTCGCTGGCTTGGTTCAATGCGTTTCCTATCTTTGAACTAGTACGTTCTCAGCGGCCGTTTTCATTTCGCTGGCTTGGTTCAATGCGTTTCCTATTTTTGAACTAGTATGTTTTCAGAGGCCGTTGTCATCTCGCAGGCTTGGTTCAATTCGTCTTCTATCTTTGAACTAGTACGTTTTAAGCGGGCGTTGTCATCTCGCTGGCTTGGTTCAATGCGTTTCCTATCTTTGATTTAGTACGTCCTCAGCGGCCGTTGCCACTTCGCAGGATTTGTTCAATGCATTTCCTATCTTTGAACTAGTACGTCCTCAGCGGACTTTTAATTTCGCAAGCTTGGTTCAATGCGTTTCTTGTCTTTGAACTAGTACGTTTTCAGCGGCCGTTGTCATCTCGCAGGTTTGGTTCAATGCGTTCCCTATCTTTGAACTAGAACGTTCTCAGTTGCCGTTGTCATTTTGCTGGCTTGGTTCAATGCTTTTCCTATCTTTGAGCTAGTACGTCCTCAGCGGCCGTTGTCATTTCGATGGCTTGGTTCAATGCGTGCACTATCTTTGAACTAGTAAGTTTTCAGAGGCCGTTGTCATCTCGCAGGCTTGGTTCAATTCGTTTTCTATCTTTGAGCTAGTACGTCCTCAGCGGCCGTAGTCATCTCGCTGGCTTGGTTCAATGCGTTCCCTATCTATGAACTAGTAGGTCCTCAGCGGCCGTTGTCATCTCGCTGGATTGGTTCAATGCGTTTCCTATCTTTGAACTAGTACGTCCTCAGCGGCCATTGCTACTTCGCAAACTTTGTTCAATGCGTTTCCTATCTTTGAAATATTACGTCTTCAGCGGCCGTTGCCATCTCGCTTGCTTGGTTTAATGCGTTTCCTATCTTTGAAATAGTACGTCCACAGCGGCCGTTTTCATTTCGCAAGCTTCTTTTGGTTCACCTTTGCTTCCTATCTTGAACCAGTACGTTCTCAGCGGCCGTTGCCACTTCGCAGGTCTCTTGATCAATGCGTTTCCTATCTTTGAACTAGTACGTCCTCAGCGACCATTGCCACTTCGCAAGCTTTGTTCAATGCGTTTCCTATCTTTGAACTATTACATCCTCAGCGGCCGTTGTCATCTCGCTGGCTTGGTTCAATGCGTTCCCTATCTTTGAACTAGTACATTTAAAGCGGCCGTTGTCATCTCGCTTACTTTGTTCAATGCGTTTCCTATCTTTGAACTAGTACGTTTTCAGAGGCCGTTGTCATCTCGCAGGCTTGGTTCAATTCGTTTCCTATCTTTGAACTAGTACGTCCTCAGCGGCCGTTGTCATTTCGCTGGCTTGGTTCAATGCGTTTCCTATTTTTGAACTAGTATGTTTTCAGAGGCCGTTGTCATCTCGCAGGCTTGGTTCAATTCGTTTTCTATCTTTGAACTAGTATGTCCTCAGCGGCCGTAGTCATTTCGCTGGCTTGGTTAAATGCGTTCCCTATCTTTGAACAAGTACGTTCTAAGCGGCCGTTGTCATCTCGCTTACTTGGTTCCATGCGTTTCCTATATTTGAACTAGTACGTCCTCAGCGGCCGTTGTCATTTCGATGGCTTGGTTCAATGCGTGCACTATCTTTGAACTAGTAAGTTTTCAGAGGCCGTTGTCATCTCGCAAGCTTGGTTCAATTCGTCTTCTATCTTTGAACTAGTACGTCCTCAGCGGCCGTAGTCATTTCGCTGGCTTGGTTCAATGCGTTCCCTATCTTTGAACTAGTACGTCTTCAGCGGCCGTTGCCACTTCGCAGGATTTGTTCAATGCATTTCCTATCTTTGAACTAGTACGTCCTCAGCGGACTTTTAATTTCGCAAGCTTGGTTCAATGCGTTTCTTGTCTTTGAGCTAGTACGTTTTCAGCGGCCGTTGTTACTTCGCAGGTTTTATTCAATGCGTTTCCTATCTTTGAACAAGTACGTTCTAAGCGGCCGTTGTCATCTCGCTTACTTGGTTCCATGCGTTTCCTATATTTGAACTAGTACGTCCTCAGCGGCCGTTGTCATTTCAATGGCTTGGTTCAATGCGTGCACTATCTTTGAACTAGTAAGTTTTCAGAGGCCGTTGTCATCTCGCAGGCTTGGTTCAATGCGTTTCCGATCTTTGAACTAGTACGTCCTCAGCGGCCGTTGTCATTTCGATGGCTTGGTTCAATGCGTGCCCTATCTTTGAACTAGTAAGTTTTCAGAGGCCGTTGTCATCTCGCAGGCTTGGTTCAATTCGTTTTCTATCTTTGAGCTAGTACGTCCTCAGCGGCCGTAGTCATTTCGCTGGCTTGGTTCAATGCGTTCCCTATCTATGAACTAGTAGGTCCTCAGCGGCCGTTGTCGTCTCGCTGGATTGGTTCAATGCGTTTCCTATCTTTGAACTAGTACGTTCTCAGCGGCCGTTGCCACTTCGCAAACTTGGTTCAATGCGTTTCCTATCTTTGAACTATTACGTCTTCAGCGGCCGTTGTTACTTCGCAGGATTTATTCAATGCGTTTCCTATCTTTGAACAAGTACGTTCTAAGCGGCCGTTGTCATCTCGCTTACTTGGTTCAATGCTTTTCCTATCTTTGAACTAGTACGTCCTCAGCGGCCGTTGTCATTTCGATGGCTTGGTTCAATGCGTGCACTATCTTTGAACTAGTACGTTTTCAGAGGCCGTTGTCATCTCGCAGGCTTGGTTCAATGCGTTTTCTATCTTTGAGCTAGTACGTCCTCAGCGGCCGTAGTCATTTCGCTGGCTTGGTTCAATGCGTTCCCTATCTATGAACTAGTAGGTCCTCAGCGGCCGTTGTCATCTCGCTGGATTGGTTCAATGCGTTTCCTATCTTTGAGCTAGTACGTCCTCAGCGGCCGTTGCCACTTCGCAAACTTGGTTCAATGCGTTTCCTCGGTCTGAACTGAGCGATACCTTCAGTGTTGCACATTTCGCAGATCATTCAATGTGGCAGCTTCCTATCTTTGAGCTAGTACGTCCTCAGCGGCCGTTGCCACTTCGCAAACTTGGTTCAATGCGTTTCCTATCTTTGAACTATTACGTCTTCAGCGGCCGTTGTCATCTCGCAAGCTTGGTTCAATGCGTTTCCGATCTTTGAACTAGTACGTTTTAAGCGGGCGTTGTCATCTCGCTGGCTTGGTTCAATGCGTTTCCTATCTTTGATTTAGTACGTTCTCAGCGGCCGTTTTCATTTCGCAAACTTGGTTCAATGCGTTTCCTATCTTTGACCTAGTACATCCTCAGCGGCCGTTGTCATCTCGCTGGCTTGGTTCAATGCGTTTCCTATCTTTGAACTAGTACGTTCTCAGCGGCCGTTTTCATTTCGCTGGCTTGGTTCAATGCGTTTCCTATCTTTGAACTAGTATGTTTTCAGAGGCCGTTGTCATCTCGCAGGCTTGGTTCAATTCGTCTTCTATCTTTGAACTAGTACGTTTTAAGCGGGCGTTGTCATCTCGCTGGCTTGGTTCAATGCGTTTCCTATCTTTGATTTAGTACGTCCTCAGCGGCCGTTGCCACTTCGCAGAATTTGTTCAATGCATTTCCTATCTTTGAACTAGTACGTCCTCAGCGGACTTTTAATTTCGCAAGCTTGGTTCAATGCGTTTCTTGTCTTTGAGCTAGTACGTTTTCAGCGGCCGTTGTCATCTCGCAGGTTTGGTTCAATGCGTGCCCTATCTTTGAACTAGAACGTTCTCAGTTGCCGTTGTCATTTTGCTGGCTTGGTTCAATGCTTTTCCTATCTTTGAACTAGTACGTCCTCAGCGGCCGTTGTCATTTCGATGGCTTGGTTCAATGCGTGCACTATCTTTGAACTAGTAAGTTTTCAGAGGCCGTTGTCATCTTGCAGGCTTGGTTCAATTCGTTTTCTATCTTTGAGCTAGTACGTCCTCAGCGGCCGTAGTCATTTCGCTGGCTTGGTTCAATGCGTTCCCTATCTATGAACTAGTAGGTCCTCAGCGGCCGTTGTCATCTCGCTGGATTGGTTCAATGCGTTTCCTATCTTTGAACTAGTACGTCCTCAGCGGCCGTTGCCACTTCGCAAACTTGGTTCAATGCGTTTCCTATCTTTGAACTATTTCGTCTTCAACGGCCGTTGTTACTTCGCAGGATTTATTCAATGCGTTTCCTATCTTTGAACAAGTACGTTCTAAGCGGCCGTTGTCATCTCGCTTACCTGGTTCCATGCGTTTCCTATATTTGAACTAGTACGTCCTCAGCGGCCGTTGATGGCATTCAATGCGTTTCCTATCTTTGAACTATTTCTTTTGCTCAACGGCCGCAGCGCTTCGCAGGATTTATTCAATGCGTTTCCTATCTTTGAACTAGACGTCCTCATGACCTTTTAATTTCGCAAGCTTGGTTCAATGCGTTTCTTGTCTTTGAGCTAGTACGTTTTCAGCGGCCGTTGTCATCTCGCTGCAGGTTTGGTCTTTCATGCACTATCTTTGAGCTAGTACGTTTTCAGCGGCCGTTGTCATCTCGCAGGTTTGGTTCAATGCGTGCACTATCTTTGAACTAGGACGTTCTCAGTTGCCGTTGTCATTTTGCTGGCTTGGTTCAATGCTTTTCCTATCTTTGAACTAGTACGTCCTCAGCGGCCGTTGTCATTTCGATGGCTTGGTTCAATGCGTGCACTATCTTTGAACTAGTAAGTTTTCAGAGGCCGTTGTCATCTCGCAGGCTTGGTTCAATTCGTTTTCTATCTTTGAGCTAGTACGTCCTCAGCGGCCGTAGTCATCTCGCTGGCTTGGTTCAATGCGTTCCCTATCTATGAACTAGTAGGTCCTCAGCGGCCGTTGTCATCTCGCTGGATTGGTTCAATGCGTTTCCTATCTTTGAACTAGTACGTCCTCAGCGGCCGTTGCCACTTCGCAAACTTGGTTCAATGCGTTTCCTATCTTTGAACTATTACGTCTTCAGCGGCCGTTGTTACTTCGCAGGCTTTATTCAATGCGTTTCCTATCTTTGAACAAGTACGTTCTAAGCGGCCGTTGTCATCTCGCTTACTTGGTTCCATGCGTTTCCTATATTTGAACTAGTACGTCCTCAGCGGCCGTTGTCATTTCGATGGCTTGGTTCAATGCGTTTCCGATCTTTGAACTAGTACGTTTTAAGCGGGCGTTGTCATCTCGCTGGCTTGGTTCAATGCGTTTTCTATCTTTGATTTAGTACGTTCTCAGCGGCCGTTTTCATTTCGCAAACTTGGTTCAATGCGTTTCCTATCTTTGACCTAGTACATCCTCAGCGGCCGTTGTCATTTCGCTGGCTTGGTTCAATGCGTTTCCTATCTTTGAACTATTACGTCCTCAGTGTCCGTTGTCATTTCGCTTGCTTGGTTCAATGCGTTTCCTATCTTTGAACTAGTACGTTCTCAGCGGCCGTTTTCATTTCGCAAGCTTGTTTCAACGCGTTTCCTATCTTTGAACTATAGAGTCCTCAACGGCCGTTCCCACTTCGCAGGCTTGGTTCAATGCGTTTCCTATCTTTGAACTAGTACATCCTCAGCGGCCGTTGTCATCTCGCTGGCTTGGTTCAATG
>CAKMUF010000162.1:0-37083 GCA_928718305.1 Tetramorium bicarinatum | reverse complement strand
AGTCTCACGTATCAAGACTCAATGTAAAAACTGCACGCAAATATCGAAGCGACGGAATCTTTCAGCGATTGCCGAAAAATCTATCGTTCTTCTTAATTTTTAGCAGAATATTACGATAAATTTAAATAAAATTGTATTATAAAAAGAAATTCGAGAACTATTAATAAATAACATATTTTAAACAAAGAAACCGGATGAGAGTGTAACAAAGAAAATGTTGAAAGCAATATGAAAACGGTTTTAATTTAAATTCTCAATGATAATAAAAGAATTGAATTTCACAATAAAATAATTTTTATAAATTATTAGATAATAGAAACTGTCTACGAAAAAAGCGGCGAGTCTCACGTATCAATGACCAATGTAAAAACTGCATGCAAATATCGTTTCGACAAAATCTTTCAGCGATTTTAAAATCAATCGTTCTTCTCAATTTTTAAAAATATATTATGCTAATTTTAAATAAAATTATATTATAAAAATTATATTATAACACAAAATTCGAGAATTATTAATAAAGAACGTATTTTAAACAAAGAAACCGGATGCGAGTATAACAAAGAAAATCTTGAAAACAATATGAAAACGGTTTTAATTTAAATTCTCAATGATAATAAAAGAATTGAATTTCACAATAAAATAATTTTTATAAATTATTAGATAATAGTAAGTGTCTACGAAAAAAGCAGCGAGTCTCACGTATCAAGGACCAATGTAAAAACTGCACGCAAATATCGAATCGACGGAATCTTTCAGCGATTGCCGACAAATCAATCGTTTTACTTAATTTTTAAAAGAATATTACGTGTAATTTAAATAAAATTATGTTATAAAAATTATATTATAACACAAAATTCGAGAATTGTTAATAAAGAACGTATTCTAAACAAAGAAACCGGATGCGAGTATAACAAAGAAAATCTTGAAAACAATATGAAAACGGTTTTAATTTAAATTCTCAATGATAATAAAAGAATTGAATTTCACAATAAAATAATTTTTATAAATTATTAGATAATAGTAAGTGTCTACGAAAAAAGCAGCGAGTCTTACGTATCAAGGCCTAATGTAAAAACTGCACGCAAATATCGAATCGACGGAATCTTTCAGCGATTGCCGAAAAATTAATCGTTTTGTTTAATTTTTAACAGAATGTTATGTTAAATTTAAATAAAATTGTATTATAACACAAAATTCGATAATTATTAATAAATAACGTATTTTAAACAAAGAAACCGGATGCGAGTGTAACAAAGAAAATTGTGAACAAAATATGACAACGGTTTTAATTTAAATTCGCAATGATAATAAAAGAATTGACTTTCGCAATAAAATAATTTTTATAAATTATTAGATAATAGAAACTGTCTGCGAAAAGTGCGGCGAGTCTGACGTATCAATGACCATGTAAAAACTGCATGGATATCGTTTCGGCGGAATCTTACAGAGATTGCCGAAAAATCAATCATTCTGCTTAATTTTTAGCAGAATATTATGTTAAATTTAAATAAAATTGTATTATAAAAAGAAATTCAAGATCTAATAATGAATAACATATTTTAAACAAAGAAACCGGATGCGAGTGTAACAAAGTAAATCGTGAAGACAATATGACAACGGTTTTAATTTAAATTCGCAATAATAGTAAAAGAATTAAATTATTCAATAAAATAATTTTTATAAATTATTAGATAATAGAAACTGTCGACGAGTAGAACAACAAGTCTCACGTATCAGGACCAATGTTAAAACTGCACGCATATCGTATCGACTAAATCTTTCATTTCAAATTGATTTTTAATGAATTTTTCGCGTATTCCCTACTGCGGTGCATATTTTCTTATTATTGATTATTGATTCTTAACGAATTTCTCTCTCTCTCTGTTTCTTTCTTTCTCTCTCTCGTATTCCCTACTCCCGTGCATAATTTCGAATGCGAGTGTAACAAAGAATATCGTGAGCAAAATATGACAACGGTTTTAAATTAAATTCGCAATGATAATAAAAGTATTGAATTCCACAATAAAATAATTTTTATAATTTATTAGATAATAAAAACTGTCTACGAAAAAAACAGCGAGTCTCACGTATCAAGGACCAATGTAAAAACTGCACGCAAATATCGAATCGACGGAATCTTTCAGCGATTGCCGAAAAATCTATCGTTCTTCTTAATTTTTAGCAGAATATTACGATAAATTTAAATAAAATTGTACTATAAAAAGAAATTCGAGAACTATTAATAAATAACATATTTTAAACAAAGAAACCGGATGCGAGTGTAACAAAGAAAATGTTGAAAGCAATATGAAAACGGTTTTAATTTAAATTCTCAATGATAATAAAAGAATTGAATTTCACAATAAAATAATTTTTATAAATTATTAGATAATAGTAAATGTCTACGAAAAAAGCAGCGAGTCTTACGTATCAAGGCCTAATGTAAAAACTGCACGCAAATATCGAATCGACGGAATCTTTCAGCGATTGCCGAAAAATTAATCGTTTTGTTTAATTTTTAACAGAATGTTATGTTAAATTTAAATAAAATTGTATTATAACACAAAATTCGAGAATTATTAATAAATAACGTATTTTAAACAAAGAAACCGGATGCGAGTGTAACAAAGAAAATCGTGAACAATATATGATAATGGTTTTAATTTACATTCGCAATGATAATAAAAAAATTGAATTTCTCAATAAAATAATTTTTATATATTATTAGATAATAGAAACTGTCGACGAAAAGAACAGCGAGTCTCACGTATCAAGGCCCAATGTAAAAACTGCACGCAAATATCGAAGCGACGGAATCTTTCAGCGATTGCCGAAAAATCTATCGTTTTGTTTAATTTTTAAAAGAATATTAAGTGTAATTCAAATAAAATTATATTATAAAAATTATATTATAACACAAAATTCGAGAATTATTACTAAAGAACGTATTTTAAACAAAGAAACCGGATGCGAGTGTAACAAAGAAAATTGTGAACAAAATGTGACAACGGTTTTAATTTAAATTCTCAATGATAATAAAAGAATTGAATTTTACAATAAAATAATTTTTAAAAATTATTAGATAATAGTAACTGTCTACGAAAAAAAGCGGCGAGTCTCACGTTTCAATGACCAACGTAAAAATTACATACGTCTCGTTTCGACTGAATCTTTCAGCGATTTTAGAATCAATCGTTCTGCTTAATTTTTAAAAATATATTATATTAAATTTAAATAAAATTGTATAGTAAAACGAATTTCGAGAATTATTAATAAATAACGTATTTTATACAAAGAAACCGAATGCGAGTGTAACAAAGAAAATCGTGAGGACAATATGACAACTGTTTTAATTTAAATTTTCAATGATAATAAAAAAATTGAATTTCACAATAAAATAATTTTTATAAATTATTAGATAATAGAAACTGTCGACGAATAAAACAGCGAGTCTCACGTATCAAGGACCAATGTAAAAACTGCACGCAAATATCGAATCGACGGAATCTTTCAGCGATTGCCGAAAAATCTATCGTTCTTCTTAATTTTAAGCAGAATTTTATGATAAATTTAAATAAAATTGTATTATAAAAAGAAATTCGAGAACTATTAATAAATAACATATTTTAAACAAATAAACCGGATGCGAGTGTAACAATGAAAATGTTGAAAGCAATATGAAAACGGTTTTAATTTAAATTCTCAATGATAATAAAAAAATTGAATTTCTCAATAAAATAATTTTTATAAATTATTAGATAATTGAAACTGTCGACGAAAAGAACAGCGAGTCTCACGTATCAAGGCCCAATGTAAAAACTGCACGCAAATATCGAAGCGACGGAATCTTTCAGCGATTGCCGAAAAATCTATCGTTCTTCTTTATTTTTAGCAGAATATTACGATAAATTTAAATAAAATTGTATTATAAAAAGAAATTCGAGAACTATTAATAAATAACATATTTTAAACAAAGAAACCGGATGCGAGTGTAACAAAGAAAATGTTGAAAGCAATATGAAAACGGTTTTAATTTAAATTCTCAATGATAATAAAAGAATTGAATTTCACAATAAAATAATTTTTATAAATTATTAGATAATAGAAACTGTCTACGAAAAAAGCGGCGAGTCTCACGTATCAATGACCAATGTAAAAACTGCATGCAAATATCGTTTCGACAAAATCTTTCAGCGATTTTAGAATCAATCGTTCTTCTTAATTTTTAAAAATATATTATGCTAAATTTAAATAAAATTATATTATAAAAATTATATTATAACACAAAATTCGAGAATTATTAATAAAGAACGTATTTTAAACAAAGAAACCGGATGCGAGTATAACAAAGAAAATCTTGAAAACAATATGAAAACGGTTTTAATTTAAATTCTCAATGATAATAAAAGAATTGAATTTCACAATAAAATAATTTTTATAAATTATTAGATAATAGTAAGTGTCTACGAAAAAAGCAGCGAGTCTTACGTATCAAGGCCCAATGTAAAAACTGCACGCAAATATCGAATCGACGGAATCTTTCAGCGATTGCCGACAAATCAATCGTTTTACTTAATTTTTAAAAGAATATTACGTGTAATTTAAATAAAATTATGTTATAAAAATTATATTATAACACAAAATTCGAGAATTATTAATAAAGAACGTATTTTAAACAAAGAAACAGGATGCGAGTATAACAAAGAAAATCTTGAAAACAATATGAAAACGGTTTTAATTTAAATTCTCAATGATAATAAAAGAATTGAATTTCACAATAAAATAATTTTTATAAATTATTAGATAATAGTAAGTGTCTACGAAAAAAGCAGCGAGTCTTACGTATCAAGGCCTAATGTAAAAACTGCACGCAAATATCGAATCGACGGAATCTTTCAGCGATTGCCGAAAAATTAATCGTTTTGTTTAATTTTTAACAGAATGTTATGTTAAATTTAAATAAAATTGTATTATAACACAAAATTCGAGAATTATTAATAAATAACGTATTTTAAACAAAGAAACCGGATGCGAGAGTAACAAAGAAAATTGTGAACAAAATATGACAACGGTTTTAATTTAAATTCGCAATGATAATAAAAGAATTGAATTTCGCAATAAAATAATTTTTATAAATTATTAGATAATAGAAACTGTCGACGAAAAGAACAGCGAGTCTCACGTATCAAGGCCCAATGTAAAAACTGCACGCAAATATCGAAGCGACGGAATCTTTCAGCGATTGCCGAAAAATCTATCGTTCTTCTTAATTTTTAGCAGAATATTACGATAAATTTAAATAAAATTGTATTATAAAAAGAAATTCGAGAACTATTAATAAATAACATATTTTAAACAAAGAAACCGGATGCGAGTGTAACAATGAAAATGTTGAAAGCAATATGAAAACGGGTTTAATTTAAATTCTCAATGATAATAAAAGAATTGAATTTCACAATAAAATAATTTTTATAAATTATTAGATAATAGAAACTGTCTACGAAAAAAGCGGCGAGTCTCACGTATCAATGACCAATGTAAAAACTGCATGCAAATATCGTTTCGACAAAATCTTTCAGCGATTTTAGAAACAATCGTTCTTCTTAATTTTTATAAATATATTATGCTAAATTTAAATAAAATTATATTATAAAAATTATATTATAACACAAAATTCGAGAATTATTAATAAAGAACGTATTTTAAACAAAGAAACCGGATGCTAGTATAACAAAGAAAATCTTGAAAACAATATGAAAACGGTTTTAATTTAAATTCTCAATGATAATAAAAGAATTGAATTTCACAAAAAATAATTTTTATAAATTATTAGATAATAGTAAGTGTCTACGAAAAAAGCAGCGACTCTTACGTATCAAGGCCTAATGTAAAAACTGCACGCAAATATCGAATCGACGGAATCTTTCAGCGATTGCCGAAAAATTAATCGTTTTGTTTAATTTTTAACAGATTGTTATGTTAAATTTAAATAAAATTGTATTATAACACAAAATTCGAGAATTATTAATAAATAACGTATTTTAAACAAAGAAACCGGATGCGAGTGTAACAAAGAAAATTGTGAACAAAATATGACAACGGTTTTAATTTAAATTCTCAATGATAATAAAAGAATTGAATTTCACAATAAAATAATTTTTATAAATTATTAGATAATAGTAAGTGTCTACGAAAAAAGCAGCGAGTCTTACGTATCAAGGCCCAATGTAAAAACTGCACGCAAATATCGAATCGACGGAATCTTTCAGCGATTGCCGAAAAATCTATCGTTCTTCTTAATTTTTAGCAGAATATTACGATAAATTTAAATAAAATTGTATTATAAAAAGAAATTCGAGAACTATTAATAAATAACATATTTTAAACAAAGAAACCGGATGCGAGTGTAACAAAGAAAATCGTGAACAATATATGATAATGGTTTTAATTTAAATTCGCAATGATAATAAAAAAATTGAATTTCTCAATAAAATAATTTTTATAAATTATTAGATAATAGAAACTGTCTACGAAAAAAGCGGCGAGTCTCACGTATCAAGGCCCAATGTAAAAACTGCACGCAAATATCGAAGCGACGGAGTCTTTCAGCGATTGCCGAAAAATCTATCGTTCTTCTTAATTTTTAGCAGAATATTATGATAAATTTAAATAAAATTGTATTATAAAAAGAAATTCGAGAACTATTAATAAATAACATATTTTAAACAAAGAAACCGGATGCGAGTGTAACAAAGAAAATGTTGAAAGCAATATGAAAACGGTTTTAATTTAAATTCTCAATGATAATAGAAGAATTGAATTTCACAATAAAATAATTTTTATAAATTATTAGATAATAGTAAGTGTCTACGAAAAAAGCAGCGAGTCTTACGTATCAAGGCCCAATGTAAAAACTGCACGCAAATATCGAATCGACGGAATCTTTCAGCGATTGCCGACAAATCAATCGTTTTACTTAATTTTTAAAAGAATATTGCGTGTAATTTAAATAAAATTATGTTATAAAAATTATATTATAACACAAAATTCGAGAATTATTAATAAAGAACGTATTTTAAACAAAGAAACCGGATGCGAGTATAACAAAGAAAATCTTGAAAACAATATGAAAACGGTTTTAATTTAAATTCTCAATGATAATAAAAGAATTGAATTTCACAATAAAATAATTTTTATAAATTATTAGATAATAGTAAGTGTCTACGAAAAAAGCAGCGAGTCTTACGTATCAAGGCCTAATGTAAAAACTGCACGCAAATATCGAATCGACGGAATCTTTCAGCGATTGCCGAAAAATTAATCGTTTTGTTTAATTTTTAACAGAATGTTATGTTAAATTTAAATAAAATTGTATTATAACACAAAATTCGAGAATTATTAATAAATAACGTATTTTAAACAAAGAAACCGGATGCGAGTGTAACAAAGAAAATTGTGAACAAAATATGACAACGGTTTTAATTTAAATTCGCAATGATAATAAAAGAATTGACTTTCGCAATAAAATAATTTTTATAAATTATTAGATAATAGAAACTGTCTACGAAAAGTGCGGCGAGTCTGACGTATCAATGACCATGTAAAAACTGCATGGATATCGTTTCGGCGGAATCTTACAGAGATTACCGAAAAATCAATCATTCTGCTTAATTTTTAGCAGAATATTATGTTAAATTTAAATAAAATTGTATTATAAAAAGAAATTCAAGATCTAATAATGAATAACATATTTTAAACAAAGAAACCGGATGCGAGTGTAACAAAGAAAATCGTGAGGACAATATGACAACTGTTTTAATTTAAATTTTCAATGATAATAAAAAAATTTAATTTCACAATAAAATAATTTTTATAAATTATTAGATAATAGTAAGTGTCTACGAAAAAAGCAGCGGGTCTTACGTATCAAGGCCTAATGTAAAAACTGCACGCAAATATCGAATCGACGGAATCTTTCAGCGATTGCCGAAAAATTAATCGTTTTGTTTAATTTTTAACAGAATGTTATGTTAAATTTAAATAATATTGTATTATAACACAAAATTCGAGAATTATTAATAAATAACGTATTTTAAACAAAGAAAGCGGATGCGAGTGTAACAAAGAAAATCGTGAACAATATATGATAATGGTTTTAATTTACATTCGCAATGATAATAAAAAAATTGAATTTCTCAATAAAATAATTTTTATAAATTATTAGATAATAGAAACTGTCGACGAGTAGAACAACAAGTCTCACGTATCAGGACCAATGTTAAAACTGCACGCATATCGTATCGACTAAATCTTTCATTTCAAATTGATTTTTAATGAATTTGTCGTGTATTCCCTACTGCGGTGCATATTTTCTTATTATTGATTATTGATTTTTAACGAATTTCTCTCTCTCTCTTTCTCACTCTCTCTCGCGTATTTTCTACTCCCGTGCATATTATCTTATTATTGATTATTGATTTTTAACGAATTTCTCTCTCTCTCTTTCTCACTCTCTCTCGCGTATTTTCTACTCCCGTACATATTTTCTTATTATTGATTATTGATTTTTAACGAATTACATTCTCTCTCTTTCTCTCTCTCTCTTTCTCGCGTATTCCTTACTCCTGTGCATATTTTCTTATTATTGATTATTGATTTTTAACGAATTTCTCTCTCTCTCTTTCTCACTCTCTCTCGCGTATTTTCTACTCTTGTGAATATTATCTTATTATTGATTATTGATTTTTAACGAATTTCTCTCTCTCTCTTTCTCACTCTCTCTCGCGTATTTTCTACTCCCGTACATATTTTCTTATTATTGATTATTGATTTTTAACGAATTTCTCACTCTCTCTTTCTCTCTCTCTCTCTCTCTCGCGTATTCCCTACTCCTGTGCATATTTTCTTATTATTGATTATTGATTTTTAACGAATTTCTCTCTCTCTCTTTCTCACTCTCTCTCGCGTATTTTCTACTCCCGTGCATATTATCTTATTATTGATTATTGATTTTTAACGAATTTCTCTCTCTCTCTCTTTCTCACTCTCTCTCGCGTATTTTCTACTCCCGTACATATTTTCTTATTATTGATTATTGATTTTTAACGAATTACATTCTCTCTCTTTCTCTCTCTCTCTCTCTCGCGTATTCCCTACTCCTGTGCATATTTTCTTATTATTGATTATTATTTTTAACGAATTTCTCTCTCTCTCTTTCTCACTCTCTCTCGCGTATTTTCTACTCCCGTGCATATTATCTTATTATTGATTATTGATTTTTAACGAATTTCTCTCTCTCTCTTTCTCACTCTCTCTCGCGTATTTTCTACTCCCGTACATATTTTCTTATTATTGATTATTGATTTTTAACGAATTTCTCTCTCTCTCTCTTTCTCACTCTCTCTCGCGTATTTTCTACTCCCGTACATATTTTCTTATTATTGATTATTGATTTTTAACGAATTTCTCTCTCTCTCTCTTTCTCACTCTCTTTCGCGTATTTTCTACTCCCGTACATATTTTCTTATTATTGATTATTGATTTTTAACGAATTACACTTTCTCTCTTTCTCTCTCTCTCTCTCGCGTATTCCCTACTCGCGTGCATATTTTCTTATTATTGATTATTGATTTTTAACGAATTTCTCTCTCTCTCTGTTTCTTTCTTTCTCTCTCTCGTATTCCCTACTCCCGTGCATAATTTCGAATGCGAGTGTAACAAAGAAAATCGTGAGCAAAATATGACAACGGTTTTAAATTAAATTCGCAATGATAATAAAAGTATTGAATTTCACAATAAAATAATTTTTATAATTTATTAGATAATAAAAACTGTCTACGAAAAAAACAGCGAGTCTCACGTATCAAGGACCAATGTAAAAACTGCACGCAAATATCGAATCGACGGAATCTTTCAGCGATTGCCGAAAAATTAATCGTTTTGTTTAATTTTTAACAGAATGTTATGTTAAATTTAAATAAAATTGTATTATAACACAAAATTCGAGAATTATTAATAAATAACGTATTTTAAACAAAGAAACCGTATGCGAGTGTAACAAAGAAAATCGTGAACAATATA
This sequence comes from Tetramorium bicarinatum, assembly GCA_928718305.1. Taxonomy (NCBI): domain Eukaryota; kingdom Metazoa; phylum Arthropoda; class Insecta; order Hymenoptera; family Formicidae; genus Tetramorium; species Tetramorium bicarinatum. The sequence goes on along the minus strand of CAKMUF010000162.1, from coordinate 27,003 downwards.
TGATAATGGTTTTAATTTACATTCGCAATGATAATAAAAAAATTGAATTTCTCAATAAAATAATTTTTATAAATTATTAGATAATAGTAAGTGTCTACGAAAAAAGCAGCGAGTCTTACGTATCAAGGCCTAATGTAAAAACTGCACGCAAATATCGAATCGACGGAATCTTTCAGCGATTGCCGAAAAATTAATCGTTTTGTTTAATTTTTAACAGAATGTTATGTTAAATTTAAATAAAATTGTATTATAACACAAAATTCGAGAATTATTAATAAATAACGTATTTTAAACAAAGAAACCGGATGCGAGTGTAACAAAGAAAATCGTGAACAATATATGATAATGGTTTTAATTTACATTCGCAATGATAATAAAAAAATTGAATTTCTCAATAAAATAATTTTTATAAATTATTAAATAATAGAAACTGTCGACGAAAAGAACAGCGAGTCTCACGTATCAAGGCCCAATGTAAAAACTGCACGCAAATATCGAAGCGACGGAATCTTTCAGCGATTGCCGAAAAATCTATCGTTTTTCTTAATTTTTAGCAGAATATTACGATAAATTTAAATAAAATTGTATTATAAAAAGAAATTCGAGAACTATTAATAAATAACATATTTTAAACAAAGAAACCGGATGCGAGTGTAACAAAGAAAATGTTGAAAGCAATATGAAAACGGTTTTAATTTAAATTCTCAATGATAATAAAAGAATTGAATTTCACAATAAAATAATTTTTATAAATTATTAGATAATAGAAACTGTCTACGAAAAAAGCGGCGAGTCTCACGTATCAATGACCAATGTAAAAACTGCATGCAAATATCGTTTCGACAAAATCTTTCAGCGATTTTAGAATCAATCGTTCTTCTTAATTTTTAAAAATATATTATGCTAATTTTAAATAAAATTATATTATAAAAATTATATTATAACACAAAATTCGAGAATTATTAATAAAGAACGTATTTTAAACAAAGAAACCGGATGCGAGTATAACAAAGAAAATCTTGAAAACAATATGAAAACGGTTTTAATTTAAATTCTCAATGATAATAAAAGAATTGAATTTCACAATAAAATAATTTTTATAAATTATTAGATAATAGTAAGTGTCTACGAAAAAAGCAGCGAGTCTTACGTATCAAGGCCCAATGTAAAAACTGCACGCAAATATCGAATCGACGGAATCTTTCAGCGATTGCCGAAAAATTAATCGTTTTGTTTAATTTTTAACAGAATGTTATGTTAAATTTAAATAAAATTATATTATAACACAAAATTCGAGAATTGTTAATAAAGAACGTATTTTAAACAAAGAAACCGGATGCGAGTATAACAAAGAAAATCTTGAAAACAATATGAAAACGGTTTTAATTTAAATTCTCAATGATAATAAAAGAATTGAATTTCACAATAAAATAATTTTTATAAATTATTAGATAATAGAAACTGTCTACGAAAAAAGCGGCGAGTCTCACGTATCAATGACCAATGTAAAAACTGCATGCAAATATCGTTTCGACAAAATCTTTCAGCGATTTTAGAATCAATCGTTCTTCTTAATTTTTAAAAATATATTATGCTAAATTTAAATAAAATTATATTATAAAAATTGTATTATAACACAAAATTCGAGAATTATTAATAAAGAACGTATTTTAAACAAAGAAACCGGATGCGAGTATAACAAAGAAAATCTTGAAAACAATATGAAAACGGTTTTAATTTAAATTCTCAATGATAATAAAAGAATTGAATTTCACAATAAAATAATTTTTATAAATTATTAGATAATAGTAAGTGTCTACGAAAAAAGCAGCGAGTCTTACGTATCAAGGCCCAATGTAAAAACTGCACGAAAATATCGAATCGACGGAATCTTTCAGCGATTGCCGACAAATCAATCGTTTTACTTAATTTTTAAAAGAATGTTACGTGTAATTTAAATAAAATTATGTTATAAAAATTATATTATAACACAAAATTCGAGAATTATTAATAAAGAACGTATTTTAAACAAAGAAACCGGATGCGAGTATAACAAAGAAAATCTTGAAAACAATATGAAAACGGTTTTAATTTAAATTCCCAATGATAATAAAAGAATTGAATTTCACAATAAAATAATTTTTATAAATTATTAGATAATAGTAAGTGTCTACGAAAAAAGCAGCGAGTCTTACGTATCAAGGCCTAATGTAAAAACTGCACGCAAATATCGAATCGACGGAATCTTTCAGCGATTGCCGAAAAATTAATCGTTTTGTTTAATTTTTATCAGAATGTTATGTTAAATTTAAATAAAATTGTATTATAACACAAAATTCGAGAATTATTAATAAATAACGTATTTTAAACAAAGAAACCGGATGCGAGTGTAACAAAGAAAGTTGTGAACAAAATATGACAACGGTTTTAATTTAAATTCGCAATGATAATAAAAGAATTGACTTTCGCAATAAAATAATTTTTATAAATTATTAGATAATAGAAACTGTCTACGAAAAGAGCGGCGAGTCTGACGTATCAATGACCATGTAAAAACTGCATGGATATCGTTTCGGCGGAATCTTACAGAGATTACCGAAAAATCAATCATTTTGCTTAATTTTTAGCAGAATATTATGTTAAATTTAAATAAAATTGTAATATAAAAAGAAATTCAAGATCTAATAATGAATAACATATTTTAAACAAAGAAACCGAATGCGAGTGTAACAAATAAAATCGTGAGGACAATATGACAACTATTTTAATTTAAATTTTCAATGATAATAAAAAAATTGAATTTCACAATAAAATAATTTTTATAAATTATTAGATAATAGAAACTGTCGACGAATAAAACAGCGAGTCTCACGTATCAAGGACCAATGTAAAAACTGCATGCAAATATCGTTTCGACAAAATCTTTCAGCGATTTTAGAATCAATCGTTCTTCTTAATTTTTAAAAATATATTATGCTAAATTTAAATAAAATTATATTATAAAAATTATATTATAACACAAAATTCGAGAATTATTAATAAAGAACGTATTTTAAACAAAGAAACCGGATGCGAGTATAACAAAGAAAATCTTGAAAACAATATGAAAACGGTTTTAATTTAAATTCTCAATGATAATAAAAGAATTGAATTTCACAATAAAATAATTTTTATAAATTATTAGATAATAGTAAGTGTCTACGAAAAAAGCAGCGAGTCTTACGTATCAAGGCCCAATGTAAAAACTGCACGCAAATATCGAATCGACGGAATCTTTCAGCGATTGCCGACAAATCAATCGTTTTACTTAATTTTTAAAAGAATATTACGTGTAATTTAAATAAAATTATGTTATAAAAATTATATTATAACACAAAATTCGAGAATTATTAATAAAGAACGTATTTTAAACAAAGAAACCGGATGCGAGTATAACAAAGAAAATGTTGAAAACAATATGAAAACGGTTTTAATTTAAATTCTCAATGATAATAAAAGAATTGAATTTCACAATAAAATAATTTTTATAAATTATTAGATAATAGTAAGTGTCTACGAAAAAAGCAGCGAGTCTTACGTATCAAGGCCTAATGTAAAAACTGCACGCAAATATCGAATCGACGGAATCTTTCAGCGATTGCCGAATAATTAATCGTTTTGTTTAATTTTTAACAGAATGTTATGTTAAATTTAAATAAAATTGTATTATAACACAAAATTCGAGAATTATTAATAAATAACGTATTTTAAACAAAGAAACCGGATGCGAGTGTAACAAAGAAAATCGTGAACAATATATGATAATGGTTTTAATTTACATTCGCAATGATAATAAAAAAATTGAATTTCTCAATAAAATAATTTTTATAAATTATAAGATAATAGAAACTGTCGACGAAAAGAACAGCGAGTCTCACGTATCAAGGCCCAATGTAAAAACTGCACGCAAATATCGAAGCGACGGAATCTTTCAGCGATTGCCGACAAATCAATCGTTTTGTTTAATTTTTAAAAGAATATTAAGTGTAATTCAAATAAAATTATATTATAAAAATTATATTATAACACAAAATTCGAGAATTATTACTAAAGAACGTATTTTAAACAAAGAAACCGGATGCGAGTGTAACAAAGAAAATCGTGAAGAATATATGATAATGGTTTTAATTTACATTCGCAATGATAATAAAAAAATTGACTTTCGCAATAAAATAATTTGTATAAATTATTAGATAATAGAAACTGTCTACGAAAAGAGCGGCAAGTCTGACGTATCAATGACCATGTAAAAACTGCATGGATATCGTTTCGGCGGAATCTTACAGAGATTACCGAAAAATCAATCATTCTGCTTAATTTTTAGCAGAATATTATGTTAAATTTAAATAAAATTGTATTATAAAAAGAAATTCAAGATCTAATAATGAATAACATATTTTAAACAAAGAAACCGGATGCGAGTGTAACTAAGTAAATCGTGAAGACAATATGACAACGGTTTTAATTTAAATTCGCAATAATAGTAAAAGAATTAAATTATTCAATAAAATAATTTTTATAAATTATTAGATAATAGAAACTGTCGACGAGTAGAACAACAAGTCTCACGTATCAGGACCAATGTTAAAACTGAACGCATATCGTATCGACTAAATCTTTCATTTCAAATTGATTTTTAATGAATTTTTTGCGTATTCCCTACTGCGGTGCATATTTTCATATTATTGATTATTGATTTTTAACGAATTTCTCTCTCTCTCTTTCTCACTCTTTCTCGCGTATTTTCTACTCCCGTGCATATTATCTTATTATTGATTATTGATTTTTAACGAATTTCTCTCTCTCTCTTTCTCACTCTCTCTCGCGTATTTTCTACTCCCGTACATATTTTCTTATTATTGATTATTGATTTTTAACGAATTACATTCTCTCTCTTTCTCTCTCTCTCTCTCTTGCGTATTCCCTACTCCTGTGCATATTTTCTTATTATTGATTATTGATTTTTAACGAATTTTTCTCTCTCTCTTTCTCACTCTCTCTCGCGTATTCCCTACTCCAGTGCATATTTTCTTATTATTGATTATTGATTTTTAACGAATTTCTCTCTCTCTCTTTCTCACTCTCTCTCGCGTATTTTCTACTCCCGTGCATATTTTCTTATTATTGATTATTGATTTTTAACGAATTTCTCTCTCTCTCTTTCTCACTCTCTCTCGCGTATTTTCTACTCCCGTACATATTTTCTTATTATTGATTATTGATTTTTAACGAATTTCTCTCTCTCTCTCTTTCTCACTCTCTCTCGCGTATTTTCTACTCCCGTACATATTTTCTTATTATTGATTATTGATTTTTAACGAATTTCTCTCTCTCTCTCTTTCTCACTCTCTCTCGCGTATTTTCTACTCCCGTACATATTTTCTTATTATTGATTATTGATTTTTAACGAATTACACTTTCTCTCTTTCTCTCTCTCTCTCTCGCGTATTCCCTACTCGCGTGCATATTTTCTTATTATTGATTATTGATTTTTAACGAATTTCTCTCTCTCTCTGTTTCTTTCTTTCTCTTTCTCGTATTCCCTACTCCCGTGTATAATTTCGGATGCGAGTGTAACAAAGAAAATCGTGAGCAAAATATGACAACGGTTTTAAATTAAATTCGCAATGATAATAAAAGTATTGAATTTCACAATAAAATAATTTTTATAATTTATTAGATAATAAAAACTGTCTACGAAAAAAACAGCGAGTCTCACGTATCAAGGACCAATGTAAAAACTGCATGCAAATATCGTTTCGATAAAATCTTTCAGCGATTTTAGAATCAATCGTTCTTCTTAATTTTTAAAAATATATTATGTTAAATTTAAATAAAATTGTATTATAACACAAAATTCGAGAATTATTAATAAATAACGTATTTTAAACAAAGAAACCGGATGCGAGTGTAACAAAGAAAATCTTGAAAACAATATGAAAACGGTTTTAATTTAAATTCTCAATGATAATAAAAGAATTGAATTTCACAATAAAATAATTTTTATAAATTATTAGATAATAGTAAGTGTCTACGAAAAAAGCAGCGAGTCTTACGTATCAAGGCCCAATGTAAAAACTGCACGCAAATATCGAAGCGACGGAATCTTTCAGCGATTGCCGACAAATCAATCGTTTTGTTTAATTTTTAAAAGAATATTAAGTGTAATTCAAATAAAATTATATTATAAAAATTATATTATAACACAAAATTCGAGAATTATTACTAAAGAACGTATTTTAAACAAAGAAACCGGATGCGAGTGTAACAAAGAAAATTGTGAACAAAATGTGACAACGGTTTTAATTTAAATTCTCAATGATAATAAAAGAATTGAATTTCACAATAAAATAATTTTTAAAAATTATTAGATAATAGTAACTGTCTACGAAAAAAAGCGGCGAGTCTCACGTATCAATGACCAACGTAAAAATTACATACGTCTCGTTTCGACTGAATCTTTCAGCGATTTTAGAATCAATCGTTCTGCTTAATTTTTAAAAATATATTATATTAAATTTAAATAAAATTGTATAGTAAAACGAATTTCGAGAATTATTAATAAATAACGTATTTTAAACAAAGAAACCGGATGCGAGTGTAACAAAGAAAATCGTGAACAATATATGATAATGGTTTTAATTTAAATTCTCAATGATAATAAAAAATTGAATTTCACAATAAAATAATTTTTATAAATTATTAGATAATAGTAAGTGTCTACGAAAAAAGCAGCGAGTCTTACGTATCAAGGCCTAATGTAAAAACTGCACGCAAATATCGAATCGACGGAATCTTTCAGCGATTGCCGAAAAATTAATCGTTTTGTTTAATTTTTAACAGAATGTTATGTTAAATTTAAATAAAATTGTATTATAACACAAAATTCGAGAATTATTAATAAATAACGTATTTTAAACAAAGAAACCGGATGCGAGTGTAACAAAGAAAATTGTGAACAAAATATGACAACGGTTTTAATTTAAATTCGCAATGATAATAAAAGAATTGACTTTCGCAATAAAATAATTTTTATAAATTATTAGATAATAGAAACTGTCTACGAAAAGAGCGGCGAGTCTGACGTATCAATGACCATGTAAAAACTGCATGGATATCGTTTCGGCTGAATCTTACAGAGATTACCGAAAAATCAATCATTCTGCTTAATTTTTAGCAGAATATTATGTTAAATTTAAATAAAATTGTATTATAAAAAGAAATTCAAGATCTAATAATGAATAACATATTTTAAACAAAGAAACCGGATGCGAGTGTAACAAAGAAAATCGTGATTACAATATGACAACTGTTTTAATTTAAATTTTCAATGATAATAAAAAAATTGAATTTCACAATAAAATAATTTTTATAAATTATTAGATAATAGAAACTGTCGACGAGTAGAACAACAAGTCTCACGTATCAGGACCAATGTTAAAACTGCACGCATATCGTATCGACTAAATCTTTCATTTCAAATTGATTTTTAATGAATTTTTCGCGTATTCCCTACTGCGGTGCATATTTTCTTATTATTGATTATTGATTTTTAACGAATTTCTCTCTCTCTCTTTCTCACTCTCTCTCGCGTATTTTCTACTCCCGTGCATATTATCTTATTATTGATTATTGATTTTTAACGAATTTCTCTCTCTCTCTTTCTCACTCTCTCTCGCGTATTTTTTACTCCCGTACATATTTTCTTATTATTGATTATTGATTTTTAACGAATTACATTCTCTCTCTTTCTCTCTCTCTCTCTCTCTCGCGTATTCCTACTCCTGTGCATATTTTCTTATTATTGATTATTGATTTTTAACGAATTTCTCTCTCTCTCTTTCTCACTCTCTCTCGCGTATTTTCTACTCCCGTGAATATTATCTTATTATTGATTATTGATTTTTAACGAATTTCTCTCTCTCTCTTTCTCACTCTCTCTCGCGTATTTTCTACTCCCGTACATATTTTCTTATTATTGATTATTGATTTTTAACGAATTACATTCTCTCTCTTTCTCTCTCTCTCTCTCTCGCGTATTCCCTACTCCTGTGCATATTTTCTTATTATTGATTATTGATTTTTAACGAATTTCTCTCTCTCTCTTTCTCACTCTCTCTCGCGTATTTTCTACTCCCGTGCATATTATCTTATTATTGATTATTGATTTTTAACGAATTTCTCTCTCTCTCTTTCTCACTCTCTCTCGCGTATTTTCTACTCCCGTACATATTTTCTTATTATTGATTATTGATTTTTAACGAATTACATTCTCTCTCTTTCTCTCTCTCTCTCTCTCTCGCGTATTCCCTACTCCTGTGCATATTTTCTTATTATTGATTATTGATTTTTAACGAATTTCTCTCTCTCTCTTTCTCACTCTCTCTCGCGTATTTTCTACTCCCGTGCATATTATCTTATTATTGATTATTGATTTTTAACGAATTTCTCTCTCTCTCTTTCTCACTCTCTCTCGCGTATTTTCTACTCCCGTACATATTTTCTTATTATTGATTATTGATTTTTAACGAATTTCTCTCTCTCTCTCTTTCTCACTCTCTCTCGCGTATTTTCTACTCCCGTACATATTTTCTTATTATTGATTATTGATTTTTAACGAATTACACTTTCTCTCTTCTCTCTCTCTCTCTCTCGCGTATTCCCTACTCGCGTGCATATTTTCTTATTATTGATTATTGATTTTTAACGAATTTCTCTCTCTCTCTGTTTCTTTCTTTCTCTCTCTCGTATTCCCTACTCCCGTGTATAATTTCGAATGCGAGTGTAACAAAGAAAATCGTGAGCAAAATATGACAACGGTTTTAAATTAAATTCGCAATGATAATAAAAGTATTGAATTTCACAATAAAATAATTTTTATAATTTATTAGATAATAAAAACTGTCTACGAAAAAAACAGCGAGTCTCACGTATCAAGGACCAATGTAAAAACTGCACGCAAATATCGAATCGACGGAATCTTTCAGCGATTGCCGAAAAATTAATCGTTTTGTTTAACTTTTAACAGAATGTTATGTTAAATTTAAATAAAATTGTATTATAACACAAAATTCGAGAATTATTAATAAATAACGTATTTTAAACAAAGAAACCGTATGCGAGTGTAACAAAGAAAATCGTGAACAATATATGATAATGGTTTTAATTTACATTCGCAATGATAATAAAAAAATTGAATTTCTCAATAAAATAATTTTTATAAATTATTAGATAATAGTAAGTGTCTACGAAAAAAGCAGCGAGTCTTACGTATCAAGGCCTAATGTAAAAACTGCACGCAAATATCGAATCGACGGAATCTTTCAGCGATTGCCGAAAAATTAATCGTTTTGTTTAATTTTTAACAGAATGTTATGTTAAATTTAAATAAAATTGTATTATAACACAAAATTCGAGAATTATTAATAAATAACGTATTTTAAACAAAGAAACCGGATGCGAGTGTAACAAAGAAAATCGTGAACAATATATGATAATGGTTTTAATTTACATTCGCAATGATAATAAAAAAATTGAATTTTTCAATAAAATAATTTTTATAAATTATTAGATAATAGAAACTGTCGACGAGTAGAACAACAAGTCTCACGTATCAGGACCAATGTTAAAACTGCACGCATATCGTATCGACTAAATCTTTCATTTCAAATTGATTTTTAATGAATTTTTCGCGTATTCCCTACTGCGGTGCATATTTTCTTATTATTGATTATTGATTTTTAACGAATTTCTCTCTCTCTCTTTCTCACTCTCTCTCGCGTATTTTCTACTCCCGTGCATATTATCTTATTATTGATTATTGATTTTTAACGAATTTCTCTCTCTCTCTTTCTCACTCTCTCTCGCGTATTTTTTACTCCCGTACATATTTTCTTATTATTGATTATTGATTTTTAACGAATTACATTCTCTCTCTTTCTCTCTCTCTCTCTCTCTCGCGTATTCCCTACTCCTGTGCATATTTTCTTATTATTGATTATTGATTTTTAACGAATTTCTCTCTCTCTCTTTCTCACTCTCTCTCGCGTATTTTCTACTCCCGTGAATATTATCTTATTATTGATTATTGATTTTTAACGAATTTCTCTCTCTCTCTTTCTCACTCTCTCTCGCGTATTTTCTACTCCCGTACATATTTTCTTATTATTGATTATTGATTTTTAACGAATTACTCACTCTCTCTTCTCTCTCTCTCTCTCTCTCGCGTATTCCCTACTCCTGTGCATATTTTCTTATTATTGATTATTGATTTTTAACGAATTTCTCTCTCTCTCTTTCTCACTCTCTCTCGCGTATTTTCTACTCCCGTGCATATTATCTTATTATTGATTATTGATTTTTAACGAATTTCTCTCTCTCTCTTTCTCACTCTCTCTCGCGTATTTTCTACTCCCGTACATATTTTCTTATTATTGATTATTGATTTTTAACGAATTACATTCTCTCTCTTTCTCTCTCTCTCTCTCTCTCGCGTATTCCCTACTCCTGTGCATATTTTCTTATTATTGATTATTGATTTTTAACGAATTTCTCTCTCTCTCTTTCTCACTCTCTCTCGCGTATTTTCTACTCCCGTGCATATTATCTTATTATTGATTATTGATTTTTAACGAATTTCTCTCTCTCTCTTTCTCACTCTCTCTCGCGTATTTTCTACTCCCGTACATATTTTCTTATTATTGATTATTGATTTTTAACGAATTTCTCTCTCTCTCTCTCTTTCTCACTCTCTCTCGCGTATTTTCTACTCCCGTACATATTTTCTTATTATTGATTATTGATTTTTAACGAATTTCTCTCTCTCTCTCTTTCTCACTCTCTTTCGCGTATTTTCTACTCCCGTACATATTTTCTTATTATTGATTATTGATTTTTAACGAATTACACTTTCTCTCTTTCTCTCTCTCTCTCTCGCGTATTCCCTACTCGCGTGCATGTTTTCTTATTATTGATTATTGATTTTTAACGAATTTCTCTCTCTCTCTGTTTCTTTCTTTCTCTCTCTCGTATTCCCTACTCCCGTGCATAATTTCGAATGCGAGTGTAACAAAGAAAATCGTGAGCAAAATATGACAACGGTTTTAAATTAAATTCGCAATGATAATAAAAGTATTGAATTTCACAATAAAATAATTTTTATAATTTATTAGATAATAAAAACTGTCTACGAAAAAAACAGCGAGTCTCACGTATCAAGGACCAATGTAAAAACTGCACGCAAATATCGAATCGACGGAATCTTTCAGCGATTGCCGAAAAATTAATCGTTTTGTTTAACTTTTAACAGAATGTTATGTTAAATTTAAATAAAATTGTATTATAACACAAAATTCGAGAATTATTAATAAATAACGTATTTTAAACAAAGAAACCGTATGCGAGTGTAACAAAGAAAATCGTGAACAATATATGATAATGGTTTTAATTTACATTCGCAATGATAATAAAAAAATTGAATTTCTCAATAAAATAATTTTTATAAATTATTAGATAATAGTAAGTGTCTACGAAAAAAGCAGCGAGTCTTACGTATCAAGGCCTAATGTAAAAACTGCACGCAAATATCGAATCGACGGAATCTTTCAGCGATTGCCGAAAAATTAATCGTTTTGTTTAATTTTTAACAGAATGTTATGTTAAATTTAAATAAAATTGTATTATAACACAAAATTCGAGAATTATTAATAAATAACGTATTTTAAACAAAGAAACCGGATGCGAGTGTAACAAAGAAAATCGTGAACAATATATGATAATGGTTTTAATTTACATTCGCAATGATAATAAAAAAATTGAATTTCTCAATAAAATAATTTTTATAAATTATTAAATAATAGAAACTGTCGACGAAAAGAACAGCGAGTCTCACGTATCAAGGCCCAATGTAAAAACTGCACGCAAATATCGAAGCGACGGAATCTTTCAGCGATTGCCGAAAAATCTATCGTTTTTCTTAATTTTTAGCAGAATATTACGATAAATTTAAATAAAATTGTATTATAAAAAGAAATTCGAGAACTATTAATAAATAACATATTTTAAACAAAGAAACCGGATGCGAGTGTAACAAAGAAAATGTTGAAAGCAATATGAAAACGGTTTTAATTTAAATTCTCAATGATAATAAAAGAATTGAATTTCACAATTAAATAATTTTTATAAATTATTAGATAATAGAAACTGTCTACGAAAAAAGCGGCGAGTCTCACGTATCAATGACCAATGTAAAAACTGCATGCAAATATCGTTTCGACAAAATCTTTCAGCGATTTTAGAATCAATCGTTCTTCTTAATTTTTAAAAATATATTATGCTAATTTTAAATAAAATTATATTATAAAAATTATATTATAACACAAAATTCGAGAATTATTAATAAAGAACGTATTTTAAACAAAGAAACCGGATGCGAGTATAACAAAGAAAATCTTGAAAACAATATGAAAACGGTTTTAATTTAAATTCTCAATGATAATAAAAGAATTGAATTTCACAATAAAATAATTTTTATAAATTATTAGATAATAGTAAGTGTCTACGAAAAAAGCAGCGAGTCTTACGTATCAAGGCCCAATGTAAAAACTGCACGCAAATATCGAATCGACGGAATCTTTCAGCGATTGCCGACAAATCAATCGTTTTACTTAATTTTTAAAAGAATATTACGTGTAATTTAAATAAAATTATGTTATAAAAATTATATTATAACACAAAATTCGAGAATTATTACTAAAGAACGTATTTTAAACAAAGAAACCGGATGCGAGTATAACAAAGAAAATCTTGAAAACAATATGAAAACGGTTTTAATTTAAATTCTCAATGATAATAAAAGAATTGAATTTCACAATAAAATAATTTTCATAAATTATTAGATAATAGAAACTGTCTACGAAAAAAGCGGCGAGTCTCACGTATCAATGACCAATGTAAAAACTGCATGCAAATATCGTTTCGACAAAATCTTTCATCGATTTTAGAATCAATCGTTCTTCTTAATTTTTAAAAATATATTATGCTAAATTTAAATAAAATTATATTATAAAAATTATATTATAACACAAAATTCGAGAATTATTAATAAAGAACGTATTTTAAACAAAGAAACCGGATGCGAGTATAACAAAGAAAATCTTGAAAACAATATGAAAACGGTTTTAATTTAAATTCTCAATGATAATAAAAGAATTGAATTTCACAATAAAATAATTTTTATAAATTATTAGATAATAGTAAGTGTCTACGAAAAAAGCAGCGAGTCTTACGTATCAAGGCCCAATGTAAAAACTGCACGAAAATATCGAATCGACGGAATCTTTCAGCGATTGCCGACAAATCAATCGTTTTACTTAATTTTTAAAAGAATGTTACGTGTAATTTAAATAAAATTATGTTATAAAAATTATATTATAACACAAAATTCGAGAATTATTAATAAAGAACGTATTTTAAACAAAGAAACCGGATGCGAGTATAACAAAGAAAATCTTGAAAACAATATGAAAACGGTTTTAATTTAAATTCCCAATGATAATAAAAGAATTGAATTTCACAATAAAATAATTTTTATAAATTATTAGATAATAGTAAGTGTCTACGAAAAAAGCAGCGAGTCTTACGTATCAAGGCCTAATGTAAAAACTGCACGCAAATATCGAATCGACGGAATCTTTCAGCGATTGCCGAAAAATTAATCGTTTTGTTTAATTTTTATCAGAATGTTATGTTAAATTTAAATAAAATTGTATTATAACACAAAATTCGAGAATTATTAATAAATAACGTATTTTAAACAAAGAAACCGGATGCGAGTGTAACAAAGAAAGTTGTGAACAAAATATGACAACGGTTTTAATTTAAATTCGCAATGATAATAAAAGAATTGACTTTCGCAATAAAATAATTTTTATAAATTATTAGATAATAGAAACTGTCTACGAAAAGAGCGGCGAGTCTGACGTATCAATGACCATGTAAAAACTGCATGGATATCGTTTCGGCGGAATCTTACAGAGATTACCGAAAAATCAATCATTTTGCTTAATTTTTAGCAGAATATTATGTTAAATTTAAATAAAATTGTAATATAAAAAGAAATTCAAGATCTAATAATGAATAACATATTTTAAACAAAGAAACCGAATGCGAGTGTAACAAATAAAATCGTGAGGACAATATGACAACTATTTTAATTTAAATTTTCAATGATAATAAAAAAATTGAATTTCACAATAAAATAATTTTTATAAATTATTAGATAATAGAAACTGTCGACGAATAAAACAGCGAGTCTCACGTATCAAGGACCAATGTAAAAACTGCATGCAAATATCGTTTCGACAAAATCTTTCAGCGATTTTAGAATCAATCGTTCTTCTTAATTTTTAAAAATATATTATGCTAAATTTAAATAAAATTATATTATAAAAATTATATTATAACACAAAATTCGAGAATTATTAATAAAGAACGTATTTTAAACAAAGAAACCGGATGCGAGTATAACAAAGAAAATCTTGAAAACAATATGAAAACGGTTTTAATTTAAATTCTCAATGATAATAAAAGAATTGAATTTCACAATAAAATAAATTTTATAAATTATTAGATAATAGTAAGTGTCTACGAAAAAAGCAGCGAGTCTTACGTATCAAGGCCCAATGTAAAAACTGCACGCAAATATCGAATCGACGGAATCTTTCAGCGATTGCCGACAAATCAATCGTTTTACTTAATTTTTAAAAGAATATTACGTGTAATTTAAATAAAATTATGTTATAAAAATTATATTATAACACAAAATTCGAGAATTATTAATAAAGAACGTATTTTAAACAAAGAAACCGGATGCGAGTATAACAAAGAAAATCTTGAAAACAATATGAAAACGGTTTTAATTTAAATTCTCAATGATAATAAAAGAATTGAATTTCACAATAAAATAATTTTTATAAATTATTAGATAATAGTAAGTGTCTACGAAAAAAGCAGCGAGTCTTACGTATCAAGGCCTAATGTAAAAACTGCACGCAAATATCGAATCGACGGAATCTTTCAGCGATTGCCGAATAATTAATCGTTTTGTTTAATTTTTAACAGAATGTTATGTTAAATTTAAATAAAATTGTATTATAACACAAAATTCGAGAATTATTAATAAATAACGTATTTTAAACAAAGAAACCGGATGCGAGTGTAACAAAGAAAATCGTGAACAATATATGATAATGGTTTTAATTTACATTCGCAATGATAATAAAAAAATTGAATTTCTCAATAAAATAATTTTTATAAATTATTAGATAATAGAAACTGTCGACGAAAAGAACAGCGAGTCTCACGTATCAAGGCCCAATGTAAAAACTGCACGCAAATATCGAAGCGACGGAATCTTTCAGCGATTGCCGAAAAATCTATCGTTCTTCTTAATTTTTAGCAGAATATTACGATAAATTTAAATAAAATTGTACTATAAAAAGAAATTCGAGAACTATTAATAAATAACATATTTTAAACAAAGAAACCGGATGCGAGTGTAACAAAGAAAATGTTGAAAGCAATATGAAAACGGTTTTAATTTAAATTCTCAATGATAATAAAAGAATTGAATTTCACAATAAAATAATTTTTATAAATTATTAGATAATAGTAAGTGTCTACGAAAAAAGCAGCGAGTCTTACGTATCAAGGCCTAATGTAAAAACTGCACGCAAATATCGAATCGACGGAATCTTTCAGCGATTGCCGACAAATCAATCGTTTTACTTAATTTTTAAAAGAATATTACGTGTAATTTAAATAAAATTATGTTATAAAAATTATATTATAACACAAAATTCGAGAATTATTAATAAAGAACGTATTTTAAACAAAGAAACCGGATGCGAGTATAACAAAGAAAATCTTGAAAACAATATGAAAACGGTTTTAATTTAAATTCTCAATGATAATAAAAGAATTGAATTTCACAATAAAATAATTTTTATAAATTATTAGATAATAGTAAGTGTCTACGAAAAAGCAGCGAGTCTTACGTATCAAGGCCCAATGTAAAAACTGCACGCAAATATCGAATCGACGGAATCTTTCAGCGATTGCCGAAAAATAATCGTTTTGTTTAATTTTTAAAAGAATATTATGTTAAATTTAAATAAAATTATATTATAAAAATTATATTATAACACAAAATTCGAGAATTATTAATAAAGAACGTATTTTAAACAAAGAAACCGGATGCGAGTGTAACAAAGAAAATTGTGAACAAAATATGACAACGGTTTTAATTTAAATTCGCAATGATAATAAAAGAATTGACTTTCGCAATAAAATAATTTTTATAAATTATTAGATAATAGAAACTGTCTACGAAAAGAGCGGCGAGTCTGACGTATCAATGACCATGTAAAAATTGCATGGATATCGTTTCGGCGGAATCTTACAGAGATTACCGAAAAATCAAACATTCTGCTTAATTTTTAGCAGAATATTATGTTAAATTTAAATAAAATTGTATTATAAAAAGAAATTCAAGATCTAATAATGAATAACATATTTTAAACAAAGAAACCGGATGCGAGTGTAACAAAGAAAATCGTGAGGACAATATGACAACTGTTTTAATTTAAATTTTCAATGATAATAAAAAAATTGAATTTCACAATAAAATAATTTTTATAAATTATTAGATAATAGAAACTGTCGACGAGTAGAACAACAAGTCTCACGTATCAGGACCAATGTTAAAACTGCACGCATATCGTATCGACTAAATCTTTCATTTCAAATTGATTTTTAATGAATTTTTCGCGTATTCCCTACTGCGGTGCATATTTTCTTATTATTGATTATTGATTTTTAACGAATTTCTCTCTCTCTCTTTCTCACTCTCTCTCGCGTATTTTCTACTCCCGTGCATATTATCTTATTATTGATTATTGATTTTTAACGAATTTCTCTCTCTCTCTTTCTCACTCTCTCTCGCGTATTTTCTACTCCCGTACATATTTTCTTATTATTGATTATTGATTTTTAACGAATTACATTCTCTCTCTTTCTCTCTCTCTCTCTCTCTCGCGTATTCCCTACTCCTGTGCATATTTTCTTATTATTGATTATTGATTTTTAACGAATTTCTCTCTCTCTCTTTCTCACTCTCTCTCGCGTATTTTCTACTCCCGTGCATATTATCTTATTATTGATTATTGATTTTTAACGAATTTCTCTCTCTCTCTTTCTCACTCTCTCTCGCGTATTTTCTACTCCCGTACATATTTTCTTATTATTGATTATTGATTTTTAACGAATTTCTCTCTCTCTCTCTTTCTCACTCTCTCTCGCGTATTTTCTACTCCCGTACATATTTTCTTATTATTGATTATTGATTTTTAACGAATCTCTCTCTTTCTCACTCTCTCTCGCGTATTCCCTACTCGCGTGCATATTTTCTTATTATTGATTATTGATTTTTAACGAATTTCTCTCTCTCTCTGTTTCTTTCTTTCTCTCTCTCGTATTCCCTACTCCCGTGCATAATTTCGAATGCGAGTGTAACAAAGAAAATCGTGAGCAAAATATGACAACGGTTTTAAATTAAATTCGCAATGATAATAAAAGTATTGAATTTCACAATAAAATAATTTTTATAATTTATTAGATAATAAAAACTGTCTACGAAAAAAACAGCGAGTCTCACGTATCAAGGACCAATGTAAAAACTGCACGCAAATATCGAATCGACGGAATCTTTCAGCGATTGCCGAAAAATCTATCGTTCTTCTTAATTTTTAGCAGAATATTATGATAAATTTAAATAAAATTGTATTATAAAAAGAAATTCGAGAACTATTAATAAATAACATATTTTAAACAAAGAAACCGGATGCGAGTGTAACAAAGAAAATGTTGAAAGCAATATGAAAACGGTTTTAATTTAAATTCTCAATGATAATAAAAGAATTGAATTTCACAATAAAATAATTTTTATAAATTATTAGATAATAGTAAGTGTCTACGAAAAAAGCAGCGAGTCTTACGTATCAAGGCCTAATGTAAAAACTGCACGCAAATATCGAATCGACGGAATCTTTCAGCGATTGCCGAAAAATTAATCGTTTTGTTTAATTTTTAACAGAATGTTATGTTAAATTTAAATAAAATTGTATTATAACACAAAATTCGAGAATTATTAATAAATAACGTATTTTAAACAAAGAAACCGGATGCGAGTGTAACAAAGAAAATCGTGAACAATATATGATAATGGTT
Source organism: Tetramorium bicarinatum (assembly GCA_928718305.1). NCBI lineage: Eukaryota > Metazoa > Arthropoda > Insecta > Hymenoptera > Formicidae > Tetramorium > Tetramorium bicarinatum. The sequence goes on along the minus strand of CAKMUF010000162.1, from coordinate 8,679 downwards.
TTAATTTAAATTCGCAATGATAATAAAAAAATTGAATTTCTCAATAAAATAATTTTTATAAATTATTAGATAATAGAAACTGTCGACGAAAAGAACAGCGAGTCTCACGTATCAAGGCCCAATGTAAAAACTGCACGCAAATATCGAAGCGACGGAATCTTTCAGCGATTGCCGACAAATCAATCGTTTTGTTTAATTTTTAAAAGAATATTAAGTGTAATTCAAATAAAATTATATTATAAAAATTATATTATAACACAAAATTCGAGAATTATTACTAAAGAACGTATTTTAAACAAAGAAACCGGATGCGAGTGTAACAAAGAAAATTATGAACAAAATGTGACAACGGTTTTAATTTAAATTCTCAATGATAATAAAAGAATTGAATTTCACAATAAAATAATTTTTAAAAATTATTAGATAATAGTAACTGTCTACGAAAAAAAGCGGCGAGTCTCACGTATCAATGACCAACGTAAAAATTACATACGTCTCGTTTCGACTGAATCTTTCAGCGATTTTAGAATCAATCGTTCTGCTTAATTTTTAAAAATATATTATATTAAATTTAAATAAAATTGTATAGTAAAACGAATTTCGAGAATTATTAATAAATAACGTATTTTAAACAAAGAAACCGAATGCGAATGTAACAAAGAAAATCGTGAGGACAATATGACAACTGTTTTAATTTAAATTTTCAATGATAATAAAAAAATTGAATTTCACAATAAAATAATTTTTATAAACTATTAGATAATAGAAACTGTCGACGAATAAAACAGCGAGTCTCACGTATCAAGGACCAATGTAAAAACTGCACGCAAATATCGAATCGACGGAATCTTTCAGCGATTGCCGAAAAATCTATCGTTCTTCTTAATTTTTAGCAGAATATTATGATAAATTTAAATAAAATTGTATTATAAAAAAAAATTCGAGAACTATTAATAAATAACATATTTTAAACAAAGAAACCGGATGCGAGTGTAACAAAGAAAATGTTGAAAGCAATATGAAAACGGTTTTAATTTAAATTCTCAATGATAATAAAAAAATTGAATTTCTCAATAAAATAATTTTTATAAATTATTAGATAATAGTAAGTGTCTACGAAAAAAGCAGCGAGTCTTACGTATCAAGGCCTAATGTAAAAACTGCACGCAAATATCGAATCGACGGAATCTTTCAGCGATTGCCGAAAAATTAATCGTTTTGTTTAATTTTTAACAGAATGTTATGTTACATTTAAATAAAATTGTATTATAACACAAAATTCGAGAATTATTAATAAATAACGTATTTTAAACAAAGAAACCGGATGCGAGTGTAACAAAGAAAATCGTGAACAATATATGATAATGGTTTTAATTTACATTCGCAATGATAATAAAAAAATTGAATTTCTCAATAAAATAATTTTTATAAATTATTAAATAATAGAAACTGTCGACGAAAAGAACAGCGAGTCTCACGTATCAAGGCCCAATGTAAAAACTGCACGCAAATATCGAAGCGACGGAATCTTTCAGCGATTGCCGAAAAATCTATCGTTTTTCTTAATTTTTAGCAGAATATTACGATAAATTTAAATAAAATTGTATTATAAAAAGAAATTCGAGAACTATTAATAAATAACATATTTTAAACAAAGAAACCGGATGCGAGTGTAACAAATAAAATGTTGAAAGCAATATGAAAACGGTTTTAATTTAAATTCTCAATGATAATAAAAGAATTGAATTTCACAATAAAATAATTTTTATAAATTATTAGATAATAGTAAGTGTCTACGAAAAAAGCAGCGAGTCTTACGTATCAAGGCCTAATGTAAAAACTGCACCCAAATATCGAATCGACGGAATCTTTCAGCGATTGCCGAAAAATTAATCGTTTTGTTTAATTTTTAACAGAATGTTATGTTAAATTTAAATAAAATTGTATTATAACACAAAATTCGAGAATTATTAATAAATAACGTATTTTAAACAAAGAAACCGGATGCGAGTGTAACAAAGAAAATCGTGAACAATATATGATAATGGTTTTAATTTACATTTGCAATGATAATAAAAAAATTGAATTTCTCAATAAAATAATTTTTATAAATTATTAGATAATAGAAACTGTCTACGAAAAAAGCGGCGAGTCTCACGTATCAAGGCCCAATGTAAAAACTGCACGCAAATATCGAAGCGACGGAGTCTATCAGCGATTGCCGAAAAATCTATCGTTCTTCTTAATTTTTAGCAGAATATTATGATATATTTAAATAAAATTGTATTATAAAAAGAAATTCGAGAACTATTAATAAATAACATATTTTAAACAAAGAAACCGGATGCGAGTGTAACAAAGAAAATGTTGAAAGCAATATGAAAACGGTTTTAATTTAAATTCTAAATGATAATAAAAGAATTGAATTTCACAATAAAATAATTTTTATAAATTATTAGATAATAGTAAGTGTCTACGAAAAAAGCAGCGAGTCTTACGTATCAAGGCCCAATGTAAAAACTGCACGCAAATATCGAATCGACGGAATCTTTCAGCGATTGCCGACAAATCAATCGTTTTACTTAATTTTTAAAAGAATATTACGTGTAATTTAAATAAAATTATGTTATAAAAATTATATTATAACACAAAATTCGAGAATTATTAATAAAGAACGTATTTTAAACAAAGAAACCGGATGCGAGTATAACAAAGAAAATCTTGAAAACGATATGAAAACGGTTTTAATTTAAATTCTCAATGATAATAAAAGAATTGAATTTCACAATAAAATAATTTTTATAAATTATTAGATAATAGTAAGTGTCTACGAAAAAAGCAGCGAGTCTTACGTATCAAGGCCTAATGTAAAAACTGCACGCAAATATCGAATCGACGGAATCTTTCAGCGATTGCCGAAAAATTAATCGTTTTGTTTAATTTTTAACAGAATGTTATGTTAAATTTAAATAAAATTGTATTATAACACAAAATTCGAGAATTATTAATAAATAACGTATTTTAAACAAAGAAACCGGATGCGAGTGTAACAAAGAAAATTGTGAACAAAATATGACAACGGTTTTAATTTAAATTCGCAATGATAATAAAAGAATTGACTTTCGCAATAAAATAATTTTTATAAATTATTAGATAATAGAAACTGTCGACGAAAAGAACAGCGAGTCTCACGTATCAAGGCCCAATGTAAAAACTGCACGCAAATATCGAAGCGACGGAATCTTTCAGCGATTGCCGAAAAATCTATCGTTCTTCTTAATTTTTAGCAGAATATTACGATAAATTTAAATAAAATTGTATTATAAAAAGAAATTCGAGAACTATTAATAAATAACATATTTTAAACAAAGAAACCGGATGCGAGTGTAACAAAGAAAATGTTGAAAGCAATATGAAAACGGTTTTAATTTAAATTCTCAATGATAATAAAAGAATTGAATTTCACAATAAAATAATTTTTATAAATTATTAGATAATAGAAACTGTCTACGAAAAAAGCGGCGAGTCTCACGTATCAATGACCAATGTAAAAACTGCATGCAAATATCGTTTCGACAAAATCTTTCAGCGATTTTAGAATCAATCGTTCTTCTTAATTTTTAAAAATATATTATGCTAAATTTAAATAAAATTATATTATAAAAATTATATTATAACACAAAATTCGAGAATTATTAATAAAGAACGTATTTTAAACAAAGAAACCGGATGCGAGTATAACAAAGAAAATCTTGAAAACAATATGAAAACGGTTTTAATTTAAATTCTCAATGATAATAAAAGAATTGAATTTCACAATAAAATAATTTTTATAAATTATTAGATAATAGTAAGTGTCTACGAAAAAAGCAGCTAGTCTTACGTATCAAGGCCCAATGTAAAAACTGCACGCAAATATCGAATCGACGGAATCTTTCAGCGATTGCCGACAAATCAATCGTTTTACTTAATTTTTAAAAGAATATTACGTGTAATTTAAATAAAATTATGTTATAAAAATTATATTATAACACAAAATTCGAGAATTATTAATAAAGAACGTATTTTAAACAAAGAAACCGGATGCGAGTATAACAAAGAAAATCTTGAAAACAATATGAAAACGGTTTTAATTTAAATTCTCAATGATAATAAAAGAATTGAATTTCACAATAAAATAATTTTTATAAATTATTAGATAATAGTAAGTGTCTACGAAAAAAGCAGCGAGTCTTACGTATCAAGGCCCAATGTAAAAACTGCACGCAAATATCGAATCGACGGAATTCTTTCAGCGATTGCCGACAAATCAATCGTTTTACTTAATTTTTAAAAGAATATTACGTGTAATTTAAATAAAATTATGTTATAAAAATTATATTATAACACAAAATTCGAGAATTATTAATAAAGAACGTATTTTAAACAAAGAAACCGGATGCGAGTATAACAAAGAAAATCTTGAAAACAATATGAAAACGGTTTTAATTTAAATTCTCAATGATAATAAAAGAATTGAATTTCACAATAAAATAATTTTTATAAATTATTAGATAATAGTAAGTGTCTACGAAAAAAGCAGCGAGTCTTACGTATCAAGGCCCAATGTAAAAACTGCACGCAAATATCGAATCGACGGAATCTTTCAGCGATTGCCGAAAAATTAATCGTTTTGTTTAATTTTTAACAGAATGTTATGTTAAATTTAAATAAAATTGTATTATAACACAAAATTCGAGAATTATTAATAAATAACGTATTTTAAACAAAGAAACCGGATGCGAGTGTAACAAAGAAAATTGTGAACAAAATATGACAACGGTTTTAATTTAAATTCGCAATGATAATAAAAGAATTGACTTTCGCAATAAAATAATTTTTATAAATTATTAGATAATAGAAACTGTCTACGAAAAGAGCGGCGAGTCTGACGTATCAATGACCATGTAAAAACTGCATGGATATCGTTTCGGCGGAATCTTACAGAGATTACCGAAAAATCAATCATTCTGCTTAATTTTTAGCAGAATATTATGTTAAATTTAAATAAAATTGTATTATAAAAAGAAATTCAAGATCTAATAATGAATAACATATTTTAAACAAAGAAACCGGATGCGAGTGTAACAAAGTAAATCGTGAAGACAATATGACAACGGTTTTAATTTAAATTCGCAATAATAGTAAAAGAATTAAATTATTCAATAAAATAATTATTATAAATTATTAGATAATAGAAACTGTCGACGAGTAGAACAACAAGTCTCACGTATCAGGACCAATGTTAAAACTGCACGCATATCGTATCGACTAAATCTTTCATTTCAAATTGATTTTTAATGAATTTTTCGCGTATTCCCTACTGCGTGCATATTTTCTTATTATTGATTATTGATTTTTAACGAATTTCTCTCTCTCTCTTTCTCACTCTCTCTCGCGTATTTTCTACTCCCGTGCATATTATCTTATTATTGATTATTGATTTTTAACGAATTACTTTCTCTCTCTTTCTCACTCTCTCTCGCGTATTTTCTACTCCCGTACATATTTTCTTATTATTGATTATTGATTTTTAACGAATTTCTCTCTCTCTCTCTTTCTCACTCTCTTTCGCGTATTTTCTACTCCCGTACATATTTTCTTATTATTGATTATTGATTTTTAACGAATTACACTTTCTCTCTTTCTCTCTCTCTCTCTCGCGTATTCCCTACTCGCGTGCATATTTTCTTATTATTGATTATTGATTTTTAACGAATTTCTCTCTTCCTCTCTGTTTCTTTCTTTCTCTCTCTCGTATTCCCTACTCCCGTGCATAATTTCGAATGCGAGTGTAACAAAGAAAATCGTGAGCAAAATATGACAACGGTTTTAAATTAAATTCGCAATGATAATAAAAATATTGAATTTCACAATAAAATGATTTTTATAATTTATTAGATAATAAAAACTGTCTACGAAAAAAACAGCGAGTCTCACGTATCAAGGACCAATGTAAAAACTGCACGCAAATATCGAATCGACGGAATCTTTCAGCGATTGCCGAAAAATCTATCGTTCTTCTTAATTTTTAGCAGAATATTATGATAAATTTAAATAAAATTGTATTATAAAAAGAAATTCGAGAACTATTAATAAATAACATATTTTAAACAAAGAAACCGGATGCGAGTGTAACAAAGAAAATGTTGAAAGCAATATGAAAACGGTTTTAATTTAAATTCTCAATGATAATAAAAGAATTGAATTTCACAATAAAATAATTTTTATAAATTATTAGATAATAGTAAGTGTCTACGAAAAAAACAGCGAGTCTTACGTATCAAGGCCTAATGTAAAAACTGCACGCAAATATTGAATCGACGGAATCTTTCAGCGATTGCCGAAAAATTAATCGTTTTGTTTAATTTTTAACAGAATGTTATGTTAAATTTAAATAAAATTGTATTATAACACAAAATTTGAGAATTATTAATAAATAACGTATTTTAAACAAAGAAACCGGATGCGAGTGTAACAAAGAAAATCGTGAACAATATATGATAATGGTTTTAATTTAAATTCGCAATTATAATAAAAAAATTGAATTTCTCAATAAAATAATTTTTATAAATTATTAGATAATAGAAACTGTCGACGAAAAGAACAGCGAGTCTCACGTATCAAGGCCCAATGTAAAAACTGCACGCAAATATCGAAGCGACGGAATCTTTCAGTGATTGCCGACAAATCAATCGTTTTGTTTAATTTTTAAAAGAATATTAAGTGTAATTCAAATAAAATTATATTATAAAAATTATATTATAACACAAAATTCGAGAATTATTACTAAAGAACGTATTTTAAACAAAGAAACCGGATGCGAGTGTAACAAAGAAAATTATGAACAAAATGTGACAACGGTTTTAATTTAAATTCTCAATGATAATAAAAGAATTGAATTTCACAATAAAACAATTTTTAAAAATTATTAGATAATAGTAACTGTCTACGAAAAAAAGCGGCGAGTCTCACGTATCAATGACCAACGTAAAAATTACATACGTCTCGTTTCGACTGAATCTTTCAGCGATTTTAGAATCAATCGTTCTGCTTAATTTTTAAAAATATATTAGATTAAATTTAAATAAAATTGTATAGTAAAACGAATTTCGAGAATTATTAATAAATAACGTATTATAAACAAAGAAACCGAATGCGAGTGTAACAAAGAAAATCGTGAGGACAATATGACAACTGTTTTAATTTAAATTTTCAATGATAATAAAAAAACTGAATTTCACAATAAAATAATTTTTATAAATTATTAGATAATAGAAACTGTCGACGAATAAAACAGCGAGTCTCACGTATCAAGGACCAATGTAAAAACTGCACGCAAATATCGAATCGAAGGAATCTTTCAGCGATTGCCGAAAAATCTATCGTTCTTCTTAATTTTTAGCAGAATATTATGATAAATTTAAATAAAATTGTATTATAAAAAGAAATTCGAGAACTATTAATAAATAACATATTTTAAACAAAGAAACCGGATGCGAGTGTAACAAAGAAAATGTTGAAAGCAATATGAAAACTGTTTTAATTTAAATTCTCAATGATAATAAAAGAATTGAATTTCACAATAAAATAATTTTTATAAATTATTAGATAATAGTAAGTGTCTACGAAAAAAGCAGCGAGTCTTACGTATCAAGGACTAATGTAAAAACTGCACGCAAATATCGAATCGACGGAATCTTTCAGCGATTGCCGAAAAATGAATCGTTTTGTTTAATTTTTAACAGAATGTTATGTTAAATTTAAATAAAATTGTATTATAACACAAAATTCGAGAATTATTAATAAATAACGTATTTTAAACAAAGAAACCGGATGCGAGTGTAACAAAGAAAATCGTGAACAATATATGATAATGGTTTTAATTTAAATTCGCAATGATAATAAAAAAATTGAATTTCTCAATAAAATAATTTTTATAAATTATTAGATAATAGAAACTGTCGACGAAAAGAACAGCGAGTCTCACGTATCAAGGCCCAATGTAAAAACTGCACGCAAATATCGAAGCGACGGAATCTTTCAGCGATTGCCGAAGAATCTATCGTTCTTGTTAATTTTTAGCAGAATATTACGATAAATTTAAATAAAATTGTATTATAAAAAGAAATTCGAGAACTATTAATAAATAACATATTTTAAACAAAGGAACCTGATGCGAGTGTAACAAAGAAAATGTTGAAAGCAATATGAAAACGGTTTTAATTTAAATTCTCAATGATAATAAAAGAATTGAATTTCACAATAAAATAATTTTTATAAATTATTAGATAATAGAAACTGTCTACGAAAAAAGCGGCGAGTCTCACGTATCAAGGCCTAATGTAAAAACTACACGCAAATATCGAATAGACGGAATCTTTCAGCGATTGCCGAAAAATTAATCGTTTTGTTTAATTTTTAACAGAATGTTATGTTAAATTTAAATAAAATTGTATTATAACACAAAATTCGAGAATTATTAATAAATAACGTATTTTAAACAAAGAAACCGGATGCGAGTGTAACAAAGAAAATCGTGAACAATATATGATAATGGTTTTAATTTACATTCGCAATGATAATAAAAAAATTGAATTTCTCAATAAAATAATTTTTATAAATTATTAGATAATAGAA